>WYDI02002224.1:0-107142 GCA_009867235.2 Psittacus erithacus
GCAAACTTGCTGAGGGCGCACTCAATCCCACTGTCCATGTCACCAACAAAGACGTTGAACAAGACCGGTCCCAACACCGATCCCTGAGGGACACCACTCGTTACTGGTCTCCAGTTGGACACTGAGCCATTGACCACAACTCTTTGTGTGCAGCCATCCAGCCAACTCTTTATCCACCGAGTGGTCCACCTATCAAACTGATGTCTTTCCAATTCAGAGACAAGGATGTCGTGTGGGACAGTGTTGAACACTTTGCACAAGCCCACGTAGATGACATCAGCTGCTCTACCCCTGTCCATCGGTTCCGTAGCCCCATCATAGAAGGCCACCAAATTGTTCAGGCAGGATTTCCCTTTAGTGAAGCCATGCTAGCTCTCACCAAGCACCTTGTTTTTTTTCATGTGCCTTAGCATGCTTTCCAGGAGAATGCGCTCCAAGATTTTGCCAGGCACAGAGGTGAGACTGACTGGTATGTAACTCCCTCGCTCGTCCATTTTCCCCTTCTTGAAAATGGGGGTTATATTTCCCTTTTTCCAGTTGTTGGGAACTTCACCTGACTGCCATGATTTTTCAAATATAATGGACAGCGGCTTAGCCAACTTCACTCGCCAGCTCCTTCAGGACCCTCAGATGGATTTCATCAGGTCCCGTGGACTTGTGTACATTCAGCTTCTTAAGATGGTCTCGAACTTGATCCTCTCCTACAGTGGTCCTAGGGTCTTCATTCTCGCAGTCCCTGCGTCTGCCTTCCAAGACTTGGATGGTGTGGTGAGAGCATTTGCCAGTGAAGACTGAGGCAGAGAAGTCATTAAGAACCTCAGCCTTCTCCAAATCCAGGGTAGCCAGTTCTCCTGATAACTTCCAGAGGGGGCCTACATTGTCCCTAGTCTGTCTTTTATTCGCTACATACCTGTAGAATCCCTTCCTGTTACCTTTAACATCCCTAGCCAAGTTTAATTCTAACTGGGCCTTAGAAAAAAGAAAAAAAAACAAAAACAACTACCACAAATTATGCAGTCAAGTTTCCCGCATTTGGGGAAATCGCAGGGGTCAGCACACCCGGACTGCAAGGGATGAGCCTTGCTCTGGGAAAACCACCTGCTTGATCATGGTGTCTCCCCTGCCAGGTAAGTATATATTTTGAAAGATCTTACCTTAAGAAATTCTTGCCTATTGCCATAATCTTTTGCAGTGTTTTTCATAATATTCCTCATTTTGTCATAGCACCACCTAAGACCTCTGCTTCAGTATACGTATGTGCATATGCTTATCAGGCCTTTATTTCCCTATTGTGAATGGATTGTGGAACAGAGCACAACACTACTTAGTCTCTTACAAGAGCTGCAGATACTAAATACCATTGCTCCCGCACTAGTCATCATCATCTCTAAGGATGAGACAACTCTGAACCTTTCCAGCAGCAGTTACCTCCTCACCCACACTCTGCTTCCACCTCCCCAATTTGTGTGTTCAAATAGTGTAAGCCACCAGAACAAGGGGTAAAAAGCTGTATGCATGTTAGCTACTGCCCTGTGTTCCCTAAAGCCCACAGCCTTTTTACAGTTGCTGTCCCCCTGCAGCTGATCTTCTAACATGAAAAAGGAAACCTGTCTCACCCAGGGACTATGTCTTCCTGCTTGTGCGGCCGGTAGGTCATCAAGCTTCTCTCATGAGCTCCCTCAGTAATTTTCCCTAGTTCATGGAAAGTCCTGCCCTCTTTTCAACATTTATAATTTTAATTCTTTTCTGAACCCAAGTCTTGTTCACAGAGACTAACCAAGTTGCAGCGTGAGGGAAACTTGTTAGTCTCCATCTTAGAAACCCCTCAGGTAACAAAGCTCCAAAGGAGATCTCTGTTGCCATTTTGTATTCCCACTTCTATACACTTTAATAGGCTTTTCAGAGCCTCCATCGCCTTTGTACATTCAGGAAGGAAGCAGTTCAGAACTGATTTGAGAAAGAGAATTACTAAAGAAGAAAGCAGACGCTATCCCAGCTTTTGCAGTAAACACTGTTAACTCTACAAAGCCTGGAACAGATTGAGTCAAATTATGAACCAGATTTTACCAAAAAAATCCCACACTCTACCCTCAGCCTGGAAACATTTTCCTTGTCAGTAACAAGAAGGAAAGCAAAGCCAAAGGGGTGTGGTCTAGAGTGCTGGACTGAAAGTCAAAGGGCTGTATCTAACCAAAACACTTCAAACAATGCCATGCAAGCTCTTGGAGTTCGACTCTTTCAGAGTGTGCGTCTCTTAGCAGGAAGAGATGGTGTTATACAGCAGTTTTAGTCAGCATGTTTTTTATTAAAATATATGTTTAAAGAGACATGCTTAGAGTTTCAGTTTTGGCATCAGAAGTTTCACTTTGCCTACTGAAATTAAGCATTTGTTGCATGCAAGCCTATTCTGTGTAGCTGGATGAAAAGTGCAATGCATTGTCAAGCAAAGTGCATTTGACCCCATCTACATAAAAAGAAATAAAAAAATAAAGGTTTTATTTAACAAGTCATACCATGCTAAATTATAGTCATTATAGTTAAAACCTGCAAATATGAAAGAATCAAGAGTTCAAGGCTGAGAACAAAGAATTTCAAATTGAAGTTGTTCCTCCTTTTTTAATACGAAAACCCCAGACTTAGAAGGAGAAACTCACAAACTTATCAACAGCTCAAAATTTAGACACCATTGTGTTGGTTTATGTGATTTTCAAAGAATTCAGACTCAATCTTTATTTGATAGGCTAGAATTACTTAGAAATAGCTAATAACTAGGGGTTTTATTTTCCATATGTGCATGAGACCTACTCAATGTCAGTGCAAAACATGTTTTAATCTGGATCTCAATATTTGCACTTGCAACTTCTGCCAGATTTCTTAAGTTTATATTCACCCTGCAAAGCACCCTGAAAGCGTTGCCTGTACAAAAATGTGGCAAAACCACTGCCATTTTCGCTCTGATTTGAGATGACTACAAAGTTTTCCTGAATGTAGGCCTTCACTCCTATACAGAAATTTTGATCTCCATAAAAATGTAATAAGGAAAAGAAGGACCCTAACATATAACCGTCTTAACCCAGCCAGACCAGTATTGAACTTTTTACGTATTTTACTTAACAAAATGTAAGTGGCTCTAGGGAAAGCAATGTTAATAAACATGATTATATAAACTGTATGGTGAAAATTCAATTTTACCTTTAATAGCATCTCTCAAACAGTAAACTTTATTATAGGACCTATAACTCTGACTCAGATCCTAGCACCAAAATCAAGTGTTTCATTTTCAATCAGTTCGGCCAATTTCTTCTTGCAATATTTCATGCCCTAAATAAGATAAAAAATGCCAATGAAAGTGTCAGATTCTGCTGGAAACTGGACAGATGCCTTCACTCTCCTTGTTTCCAGGAACGTTTTTCTTGACCAAGAAAAGCATTCTTCCTTGGTTACTTCAATATTCCATATCTGAGAAGCACAGATACTAACACAAGAGGAGAAAGACTAGCATTTGTGCAGAAAAAAATTCTGAAACTTGGGTTAGTAGCAATTCCAAGTCACTATATACTGAGATGATAATTTATCCCAAATTCTGTCTAACGACAAGAAAAGAATTGTGGTATAGGCTGATCATAGGTCTCTGCATTTGCTTGTTCAGTTTAAATTTCTATAATGTTCTACACTGTACTCCTACGCACAGTCATCCTTTTGCACTTATTCCTAATCTTTCCATTTGAAGTTTCCAGAAATGCTCTAGGGCATATTGACTCTGCCCTCATCACAGCATTTGCAGAGCTCAAATGTGCACAGCCTGGATTTTCCCATAAGTCTACTTTCTGTTTTAAGACACTATTGTTCTTTACATGCAAACATATAATTTCTTTCTCAAGCCATAATGTCTTTAGCATATTTAAAGGCAACTCCACAAACTTTATATGCTAGTTTAGTGCATCATTAACTTTTTCAGGGATACTATTTGCATGTCTTTCCCAAGAACACATGGAAGAGTTCTTGACCATTTGGAAATTCTGTGTGGAGCCAAGCTTTCCATGCTTAGTGCAAGTGCTCAGGTTTTTGGGAGCCACCAGTTCCAAATGCTCATTTTGGGTGACTACACCCAGACTTACAATTGCTGGAGCTTTTGCAATGGGGCATAGGAAAGAGAATGATGACACAAGATGCAAGCATAATCTGCTCTATCACTGTAACATTTCCAGCAGGAGTAATCTTGACTTTCCACTGCAACTTTGTGTGACTGAAGAGTAAAAACCAGCAATTTATGGTCCACAAGTGCAGTCTGATGTAAGCTTTGCTGTACAAGCAAAAAGAATACCCCTGCCCCTGCAGGGCAGAGGCTGAGCATAAGCACTGTGTATACAGCACAACAAGAGAGATGCTTGGCTTCTGCATGGTTTAGATTTTGCCCAAGTACAGGAATATCTGAAGGGTAATAAAAGCTGTCATACGCAAGATTAATCTTTGCAGTCCTATGGATTGTCATGAAATAATGAAGGGCAAGAAACTTCCTGGGAGCATAACTTCATTACTACTGAATCTTCTGCTCTTTTCTCTCACCACTGGTTTTGATAGTGTTGAAAAAGAGACCTACAGACTGACGCTGGTGTCGCTGCACCCAAGAGTCTGCCTTAAATTCAGGATCTACCCTATGGAAATTCTAATTTAACTTATTTTCAAAGATGTAGGTGGCTGTAAAATATGTGCATTTTTTTAATGTCATAAACTGATCCTGTCATGTACATTTCAGCCAGCTATAGCAGCCACTGAATTTTTTTTTGATTGCTCATAATGAATATTGTACCTCTGAAGGGGAAAAAATGCAAAACCACTGCGTCCTCCTTCTCTAAATGCTACTGTAGTTTTAAGAGCACACAAAACTTGTGCACGAAGTAATGTACTGATGGACTTATCTCTGAACTATACTACATTATCAGTGGGCATAAACCAACCCTTTCCTGCTGTCTGGAAAGAAAACCATGACCAGTTCTTGAGAAATTCCTCCGCTCTATTACCTGAGGCTTCCAGTGTTTCCAGTAATTTAGCAGGCTCACAGGTTTGCACATTCTCTTATGATTACTCAGACTAGAGAAACTATATGCCAAGCTGAAGGAACTACAACAGCATTATTTTGGCACACATGGGGACAGGAAAGCTCTCCAAAATCAGGAGTGTTAAGGAACTGAAAGCAATTATGCTTACAGAATGCAATTCTGCAGAATTTAATTCAAGCTCTGAGCAACAGACAAGGTGAAATGTTCCAAGGGATTTCTCACTATTCGCAGAACACTTTTAGTTCAAGGGAACCTTGTTTCTGCTCTTCTGGATGCTGCAAACCTGTCACGCCATAGGATGGAGTTGCAAGATAGATTCTCTTCAGTGCCAAGCCAGACACAGGAGGTTTCACCCTGTCAGCTGAGTTGATGCAACTCCATGTGGAGCTGCATCATTCACTGGTCTGTCAAAATGCTCTAGTTGTAAGAGCACCCTATTGTGCCATGGCACTGCATGACTCGCACATCTGAGTCCTGCTGCTCAGAAATTTGGCTCTAGCTCATATTTTGGGAAGGCAGCACCACAGCCTCTTCTCTTGCATGCCAGAAGAAAGGGATCATTGAACCCCAGGTGGGATATTTTGTGCTGCAGCCAAAATGAAGCCAGTTTTAAGAGGCCAAAGCAGCCCTTTGAAGCTCCACAGCATCTCACGTACTGGAGAGCTCTCTGCCTGGGGTCACAATGAAGCCCAGTTTGCTGCAGAGACATGATCTGCAACTCTGCTGTCATAAGCTCATGCAAGGTATGACAGCCACTGTGCCTTCATCACTAGTGAGGCATGTTGCAGTTGGGATATATGTGGCAAGAATGCAAAAGGATGAAAGACTACAAATCAACTACTTGGAGACACCTACAGAGACCTGACTTCATGACAATGAAACTGTAACCTGAAGGTATTTACAGACATCTGGCAAAGAATTTCCAGTGCTTAACCTTTGCTTTCAAAACCAGAATATCCAGACATTGGGAAAGAGATGAAGTTATAGGTTCTGAATCACTCTCAGCATTCTGAACCAGTCTTTCATACACTTTCATATGTAAGGTGTATGAAATAATATACTTTTGTACATTTGTTCTCAAGCAAATGTATTTTAAATGAATAGTATAGAACTATTGCAAACTATCAACAGGGAGAAATGCCTAAGTATTCATGCTGTTGCCATATAACTACTCCAGACACTATCCTTGTAACTCGCAAATGAATTCAATTGTTTAGCGAGCTTAGATGACCGTCAGAAGCAACCATTTAAGCCACCTTTTTTTTTAATTTTTATAAAGTCTTCTTTCCTCATGCTTCCTTCTCATTTTAGTATAAAATATGGTCCCAAGTTGAATGTGGCTGCAAAGAAAATTACATGGTTTACAACAGTATTAAAATTATATTAATGCTTTTTAAATTCTGTTTCTTGAAACATCATAAAGACCCAATTGCTTCAGTAGAATTAAAAAAGCAAATGTACATAAAAAGCTAAGAGCAAAATGCTTAAATCCAGTCTTATTCAGCGAGCATACGTTCTACACTGGGCCACGGATTCTAGAGTAAAGCTTCACATTATTTCCAAATAATTGCTACTGCCCTACAAATGGTTCCATTGTATGAACTTTTTAGATTGGACACATAAGCAAACAACAGAGACACATTTATTTAATGCTGTAACTGAAACCGGGCATATAGTCAGTACAAAATTTATCTAAAGATCAAGGATTACCAAATGCCTTGGTCAAAGTAATGAGAAAATGGGGCAAAATGTTGGGAGTAGCAGGAGACTGGAAACTAGACCTGAAGGCTCCCACCCCCTAAAGCAGAGGTTGTACCAATCTACATCTTATCACAAACTCTTCCAGCTCTGAGGAGGACTTTAAGATATCAAATCACATTTTATGCTTCTACTGACTGGGTATCTCACCAGCCTTTCTTAAAGATGCTCTAGAATAAAGCAGTACCCTTTACAGCACCCTTTTCAAGCAGTTACAGTTTCTTGTTTGATACTGTTAAGAAGGCTCTGTTTTATCTGTTCTCCTTGCAAAGTTTCTCTTGACTGTTACAGCCAGCTAATGATGTACATAATTAGCTAAATAATATAATGGAATAAAACAATATAATAACAACATTCTGTCTGTAGCAGAGGTGGGATTGCTGACTTTGTTTTTCAACTCCATAATGCGGTAACATTATCTCAGTCAAATTAATTCACAAGACATTCATTTATGTCTTAAGAAAATGAAGATTTAATAAACAAGGAGAGCTGGAAGACTTCATTCATAAGACAGATGTTTAGAGCTCACCTTATAAAAAAATAGTATGACACAGAGAAGAGTTTCTGGTCATATTCACATGAATGTCAATGAGAGAAGAACAGAGCTTAAATGTTTTGCTTGCCAAAATACAGGTACAGTCCCTGTACAGTCTGCTGGATAACTCAAAGGAGGAGATGGCCAAGAAGCAGAATGAATATTTCACCTTTGACTGGCAAAGTGGTGATTCAGTTCACTTCAGCTAAGATGAACTGCAACCACAACCCATACTGGCCTTTCTTAAGAGTCATCCACCGTCTCTAATCACACTTTAAATGAGCCTTGTATTTGCTAAATTCATACAATATCAGAATTATATGTGACAAAAGAAACTAAACCATGCTTGTGCTAAAATGTTTTTCCAACACATTTCCACAGCCATGGCAGTAAATCCCCCCTTGCAACACAATCACCAACATGATGGGAGCAGCAGCTTGTGTCTCCCAATGAGCAATACATGTCATCTGGTGGACAGAATGCCCTTAGGGAAACTGTGTGGGTAAGAAAGCACAGCCAGTAGATGCCTGAGTGAACTCACAGTTGATAAAGGCCAGAAATATCCAGTTACCAGAGGAAAAAAAAAACACTAACCCCATGCGTTTGCAGTCTGTATCCTTTACAGAAATGTATAAGATCCCTTTGGAGGAGAATCTGGAAACAAAAATTCATATAGGTTCTACTGGACACCAAAACATAAAATAAACAAAATTACAGACTCAACAAGAATATTGGTCTTATTTCCACCTCCCCTCCCTCCTCCCAGACAGCCTTTCAATAGTCCACAGGCAGTGTAAGTTTCAGGTCATGCTGTTTTCTGGAAGAGCCCAGCATTTGTCCACCTTTCGTCCTGTTTCCCAGTCACCCATCACTTCTGCTGTCAGGTGGCTGGACCAGCACAGTCTACTACACTCCAAACAACTGTTAAGCTGTTAATGAGCTGTGAAGACTGCTGCAGCTATTTTGGATCTATAGAACAGCTTGTGCATCCAACAATTTGCCTGCCCCTCCCCCCCCCCAGTATGATATTATTTGGTCCAAAAAATAAGTTATCTCTCCTTACAAATCCTGCCCATGAAACTCAAAGTACACTGCCCATGGCAAAGTGGGGTGCTGCCAAAGATGAATCAGGAAGATACAGCTCAGCGTTGCCCTCAAAGCCAGCAGCATCCTTACCTTCATCTGCCAACAGTCATTTCAAATTGTCTTCCAACCCTAACAAACTTAATGCTGCCAGGCAGGCCCTCCTCAACTCCATGTGATTTACTTAAGCAATGCATATGATTCATCCTTCACAAGGTCTTTAAGAAATGTGGCTATTTTCTGTGCTTGTATTTACACTAAAAACTTCTCTATTGTTTATATTTCCTTTCACAGCCCCCAGACTGTTTATTAAAACATCAAATATCAACAATGTCCTCCAGGCTGGTGATGCTCTTGGCTAACCATACTGATCAGACTGTGGTCAAACTCTGACTGAACTGTCAAATAAGACTGTGGTAATAAAGATTTTAAATCCCTTAGGGAGACACAGCTTACCCAAAAAAATGCATTTTTTTTTTATTTTTATAAAAAAAATGCATTATGTGATTGTTTTGTTTCATTTAACCTTTTAAAAAACAATTTGGTGGCTTAAAGAAAGAAAAAATGACATACTCTGCCAATTCTCTCTCCCTCATTCATCTATTTCCTTGTTCTATTGTCCCTCAAGTGTTCATTTCACTTGCTAACATTTAACCTCAGTATTTCCACATTTTTAGATGCCTATGCACTGAGGTAGTATACACATACCCCAGAAGAGAGTGGATTGTACTGTGATAGCAAAAGAGGCAGTTCCCACCTGGCAAAGCTAACATAACCCATTCATGAGGCGCTGCACATTCTTCTGAGCCCAAGTGAGTTATTGCCAAGGTGCTGCCACCAATCCAGCTCAGGCACCTTTGCTATGCTGTTAGGTTTACCTCTGTTCTGGAGTCCTTGCGGTACAGATACAAGTGAGTGCCAAGACACTGGTCCAATCTATCAAAACCAACAGTGTTTCTAAAAGTCATAAGGGAAATCAGGCGTTGACTGCAGTTACCTTCAGGCATTCAGATGGAAATAGAAACATCACATGTACAAGCATACCTCCTGACATGCAAGAGGAGATGCAGTTTCCTTTGTCATTGTCATGTTTGCTTCTTTGGCAGCTGTTTCGGGGAGTTGTTTTTGGTTTTTTTTAAATCCCTTATAATTCCCCACTCCCCATCTCCACAGAGAACCTCTACAGTTCATCTCAGAGCCCATCTCTTCAGTGCAGCAAAAATACTGATTTTAATCCTGAAAGTTCCCAATCTCTGTCATTAGACAAAGTGGCAGCTGTTGGCAGGTGGTCCTCATAAGGATTCAATTGCCTCATTGCCTCTCAATATATCTTAATACCCTTCTTGGGATGCCTATGGAATACAACCCAGTAAGATAGCCTACAAATACCCTTACAAGATAGGTACAAGATAAGCACCTTCTACAGACTTCAATTCAGGGGATCTGCTTTTCAGCCAGAAGGCAATTGCAAAGGTACTAGATTTTAATCCCCCTGTTCTGTGGAAAAATCACATAATCCAAAATTATCATCTTCCATGAGTAACCATGACAGAGTTGTGGTTTGGTATGTAGATAAGGGAATACACAGCAGGAAAATAACACTAACTCTATTGGCACGAACAATCCCTGCCAATGTACCACACTGTTCTGCTGTTCACAACAGAAGCAGTGTGGAAAAAATTGAGAGAGATCAATCAGACCCACAAGAATTACTAAAACACGTTTCACCAGACTAGGAAATTGAAGCAGCTTAAGATATTTATCTTAAGGAAAAGGTCCAGAATAACAGTTTGCAAGTGCCAGTAGGAAAAGGCAGATTTGATAGGGGACCACTCAACTTTGGAAATAAAACGTATAATTATGTATAACATTTGGAAATTGCAGTAGGTATTCTTATTGGAAATAAGATTATTTTCTTTTTAAAATCAAGTCCAATGAAGCTCTGGAACAGTTTATGGGGTGGATTCCCTCTACCCATTTTCCAGCTTTTAGGGTTCTAAAAAAGAAGACATACTGTCAATAAGGAAAGGTCTGTGGCTCCTGTTCATGTAGGAGGTAAAATGCGCTCATGACAGCTTCTTTGGGTTTGAAAAATGACTAAATTCATAGAAACTTGGAAGATATTTTGCAACATCTTCAAAGAGGCTTTTCTTCTTTTAGAATCAACCACCAGTTAGGTCTGGAAATAATTATCATTATGTTGGAATTTGGTTTCAACTTTTTAAGAAAAATTGTTCTGCCATCATCTTTGCAACCACTTGAGCAATATCTCTGAGTAACTACAAAGAATGAAAGAAGAATGATGGAGAGAAAATAAAGACAGTATATTACCTTGCTATTCAACTGCCTAAGCCAAGAGCTACATATAAGGAGGGCATCTTCTATATCTTCAAATCATTTAACTTGCTAACTTTTACAGAGAAGGAATGAATACCATTTAATTCACATTATAGTTCAATAATGTCTGGAGCCTTCAGTTCCAGGAACCAAAACAACCCCATCACAGATGCTGTGCAGCTGGTGTGCATCCTCTCTATCATCTGCTCTTGCAGAGTGCTGCCTTCCCCTCTGTGACTTCAAAGCTGCTGCTCTGGAGTATCTGAAGAGCTTTGGCTGTTCCTGTACCCTGCATTGCCCAGTGCCATGCAACATCACCATCCGGTGACTAACCCACAGAAAAGGATCTGCTCTTCTGGCCTGATCTCCTTCAAACACCCTGCAGCCTACCAACAGATCTCCCCCTTCCATAGCCCAAGAGGCCATGACATGTGTGCGGCAGATGAGCTACCTTACCACGGCCCCTGGCAGGGAGGGCAATCTTGCTTTGCTACAGCACGTGCCTAGAGACTAGCTGTCTGCAATCCAGTGGCTCCCAAGGGGCAGCCTGCTGCTACAGCCACAGTGCTGGCCTCCCTCAGCCCGGTGACACATCAAACACTCCCTGCTTCAAATGTGTCCTCACTGGAGGGGAAATTATACTCACAGGTATAATAAATGGCTCAGAGGCACTAACTATCAACAGCTGAAACCTGTCTCAAGCTCAACAGGAAAATAAGTCTCGGCCTGAATGCAGAAACTCCTGCCCTTATGGCCAGCAGCCACTGACATGAAGCTCTTATCATGCGGTACCTCATCAGTCTCTTGCTAGATCTTAATAAAATATACTGGCAAAAATCAGAGAGGTCACCAATGCTGGAGAGCTGTCTGTGTTCAAAGTGCGAAAGCAGAATGTTGTACCTGACCAAGGTCTGCAAAGGTCCATGACATCTAATCCATGGACTTCCTTTACAGAAACAGATTTATTAATAGCAGTACCCAAAACATCAAGCAAACTCAGTGAAGATTAATGAAGATTTTGAAACCTATTTATAGCAGAAAGGGGTATGGGGAAGAAAAGTGAAGATGACAAAGGCTCCTCTTTGCCACATACACATTCTCAGATGGGCTGCAGGCTCCTGCTGGCTTTCCTCGAGACTCAGCGCTCATCCAAGGCAGAAACAATTCCAATGAGACTGCCCAGATGTAGCATCTATCTGCATTCATCCCAACACCTGGGGAAAGTACTCAGCTTGGCAGCTCTTATTTGCTGGGGTACAAGAGAGGATATCATCACTCTGAGAGGCCTGGCTGCCTTTGAAGACATGCATAGTTATAAGACCTAAAAAGAAACACTGTCAGTATCTTGTAAAGGCAGAAGGAACCCCGCAAAGCCAGCTCCCCGCCAGCATAATGTGGAGCACAGCCCAACACCACCGACAAAGCAAAGCAGGGGGAGTCTGGAAAAGACCAGAGAGTCTGAGCATACTGCTGGCTAGTTACTGGCTTACAGCTTCATTTGTTAATTTACTTGTAGGAACCCAGTAGGGAAAAGCAGGCCATTTATGAAGGCATGAACCATCTGTATGTGGAAATTACTTCACCTATTCAGAATCCAATGGACAGTTTAAAGCATACAAACTAAAATTAAATAATAATACTAATAATAACAATAATAATAATAAAGGCTATGAAATAACCTGGCAACTTGCTGCTCAGGAATGAGCTGGAGGAAACATACCCCTGCTGATTATACATCTGATAGCTCCAAAAGCTGTGTTCTGTATCAAACAAATCTGTAAAGCACAAGCATGTTTGCAAAAGGGGGAGCAGTTCTTTAATTGGCTGCTTTCAGAATGATGTAAGAGTTTTAAAAAGGAGCAAGAAAAAAGAAAAAGCAATACAGCCTGAATCATGAAATTAAGACATATGCATTGCAGCTCATAATATAAATATATAAATGCTGTTAGAACCTAGATCTTTGCTTTACCACAGCACTTACATGTGTCAAATTGTGAGGCAGTATGTGATACTGTTGAGCTGTGTGAGAAAAAAAAACATTGCACCATGAAAAACAAAAATATAGAAAGCACAATAGATGTTTTCCTATTGTTGTCCAACAGATGGCTACATTAAGAGCTTACTGACATAAGAAAATTATTAACCAAGGTCAAAGGCTTCAGAATTTACTTTGATGGCATAATCAGCAAAAAGCCAGAAACATTCATTCTAATCCCAGGTCTGACAAAGCCCACTTTGTAACTTGGCTTGGCATTTAAATGGCTTGTCTAGCATTACACAATCAAAAGTCTGGGTGATGAGTCAGAATTTACTTCCTATATATGTGTATCTAGATTTTCCTTAGAAGCCAGGCATAAACACCAAACCCAGTGATTTGTGAAATACTGTAAAACACAGAAACACCATATCTCTGAAAACTATGTGATAAAATAAAAAGAAGTTCTTAAGAGTTTAAACTTCATCTTCATTTCCTATTTTAACAAAATTTAAAAATAATTCTCTAAAAAAAGGTGTCAGAAGAGTTTTTTTATAGGCTTAATCCTGATTTTGACAATGTGTTAGAGCACATAACAACAACAGTCATAAAGATATTTCAAAACAAAAACTATTTTGTGTGTGGCATATATGGTTAAAAATACATTTTCAAGTGTTGTTAGAAGCTGATTTTCATTTGCTTCCCAAATTGAAGCATTAGCATTAGCATCTTGTACTGCACAATGGTCCCAAAGGGGGCCTCATTCTCTGACAGAGAGTAGGTCTACCAGCAGGAGCAGCACTTTAGAGGAACCTGTGGTTTGCTCCCTGCCAGGATAAGGAGGCCTCACAGCTCATTAAGCAGCAGCAATAAGTACTGCTACTCATCTCAGTGCATCTACCCACACTTACACCCATACGTCTGGGCATCATCGGAAGCTGAAATACATCTCTGAGTATGGGCTGTAGAGGTTAAAACAACTGGGCCTTTTCCAAATAATTGCACATGCAAAATCCTTTCAAATCATTAACCAGTTGTCTCCTACAGCCCCTGGAGATTCAATAGTTTCTGAAGTCAGTCAACAGACAGACCTATGGTTCTGCTCTAGGTGGATGCTGGCCAGCTGGAACAAGATGGAAGATTTTCAGCTGGATCCATAACTCAGCTGACAGGGAAGCAAACCCTGAAGAATTAAAGCAACTGAGATGATGCTTTTTCCTTGCTGCCACTACTGAATTGTGAGCCATACAGGTTTTGATGTTGGCATCTACAGACGCATAACAGGGGGTGTCCAAACCATGTATTAGTATAGTGTCTTTGATACAGAACAGTGGTACATGAGAGGAGCAAATGTTCCTTCTCCTCTGTAGCTCTCGCCAGCTTTGAATGTGTCTCAGGAGACCAGGTGTTTCAAACAAATTTCAGAGCTGGCCAGCTCAGTAGCTGTCACTGATGGGATCAGATGTAAACAGCGACGCATGCGGGACTCAAGAGAAGCGGCACCCAGGTGAAAATAAACAAGGGAACATCAGTGGACAGGTTCCAGACTAAAAGTAAAATAATGAGTGGCCCTAAGAAAGATACATATGTCTCTTGATCACAGGATCTTAGAAGAATGAGGACCAAGACCTCTGTGTTTTCAAGTTCCACCCCATGATCAACCCCACAGTTATACTATGCTAAATGCAGTGACTCCAGTTAAGAGTTCTCCTAAATATTTTGTCTTCACTATTTTAAACAAGTCCTGAAGACAACAGAAAAAAATCTGTTCTTTTCATACTTAACATTAAATGTAACTTAACTGGCGCACAGAAAAAAGTTAAAAGCCCTGTAACAAACAGTGTAACTTTTCATTTAACAACTTCTTTAAGTGTACAAGTTCTTTAGTCATGGGGAATAACTGTTTCTAAAACCACATGAACAAAGTGGTTTCAATCCTTCATTTTAAGAACAAAGGCAGTGTAATCTATTCAATAAATATCTGATGATGTAGTTTAATGACATGTGAAAAAGGGCCTTGGAACAGCCTGGGGAGCATGTGCTAGCAAGAGCAAAGATTCCCATGCTCCTGTGAAGGAATAAAAACCATGTCAGGCCACTAAGATCCACTTGCAAAAATTAAGCCTTTAACAGCAGAGATCAGATGGCAGAATAGCCTAAATTACAGAATCTACATTAGGAAAAAAAACCTATTCCTGATAAGTTGCTACAGAGAAAAAAAGAAAAAAAAATAATCAAGCAAGGCAAAGAGCAAAAATGTACAGTAATCTCAGAGACCTTTCCCTCCAGTTTTAAAATGAAAATGGGGGCGCAGGAAAAAAAGTTATTGCTAGCCTCATATATATAGTGGTATTTGCAGGCTCTATTTCATGTACTATGTAATACTTCAAACACTAATATTTGGGTAGTAAATGACTGCCTGTACCTGAAATAAATTGTTACTGCCTAATTGCAGCCTTTTATTATAATCTGCCTCATCTCTTCATGTTAAACATTTAAAGGACATCCAGGGAAAGGCCTAGAAAGGTTTCTGATACAGACAAATTACTATCTCTAGTAGGCATTAAAACCTGCGCAATAAAATTACCCCAATTTTAGAACTATTTCATGTATTTTTATTTACTTTTTTAATGGTAGCCACAAGAGGGAGCCAATAGTACTGGAATGCTACTATCACCCCCTCCCCCATTCAAAACCAAGCTGTAGAGTGAAAAACAGCAGTTTAAATAAAACACATTCTAGAGCTCCCAGTGAGTATTTTTATACGCATTTCAGGAAAATTAGGACCACTAGCTAAAGTGTAAATGGAAAGCTTCAGTTTCTTCTCATGTGAATTCAGATTCACTTCTTTGTACGCGAACTTGAAGGTGAGAAGCATGTTTATAATGCATAGCATAATGATCCAGGCAGCACAGGAAGAACTCGCAGCAAAGTTTCATTCACTTCAGGGCACCATCCCACACTCACAGCCTTCAGGAGTGGTACTACCAGTTCGCTGTTTTAGCTGAATTACCCAGCTTTCAGCCTACACAACCTCTTCCAGTGACAGGCAAGACTTGTGCGCACAACAGCCAGTCCCCTATCCGTGTACCTGGCGCAGAAGTAAAGCACTTTTGCTCAGTCCCCTGCAGTGCAAAACATGTGCATGCCTGACAGGGCATGACCAGGCAAGCCTGCAAGCCCCAAACAGGGGACCATCAGTAGTCACGCTTGCAGGCCTCTCTGGCACAAGGGGAAATTCTGCTTTTCAGGCTGCATGGAGAGCGGGGAACCTCTGTAAAAGGCAGCCTGGCACACCTCAGAAAACTTTACAGTCCACTGTCTGTCCACACCTTCACAGCTAGAGCAACCTGGAGACAGACTACACACTACAGATCCGGCATTCACTTCTATAAATAACAACGTCTTGCAAGAAATGAAAATAAAATTGTTGAAGGGTCTGAATGAAAGTCAGCTCTGTTCCTTTTCCTGACGGCGAGGTCAGGACAGGAGTCTTTCACTAATAGCCTCTACCATCTGTTTTTCTTGTATTTTTTGCTTTACACATCAATCCTAATAATATGTAAATGACCTTGTAAAAATAGTTTTAAGCTTCACTAAGCAGAATTTGCTTTTGCAGAGAGCTGATTCGTGCTGGAAGTAGTACTCAAGCAAAGCAAATTTAGCATATTCTTCTTTTAATAATTTGCCTACATAAAAAAAAATTATTCTGTCCATTCCTACAGTTACACAGGAGCTCCTAAATACTGAGAACCAGATCAGAAATACCAACCTCTATTTCAGTGACTTTTCATGTCTTACACTTTGCTTTTCTAATACTCTCTCTGCACCACAATATTTGTGAGAAGTCTAAAACTAACATTCTCATTATGAAGAATATTTATATTCATCTGATAAAACAAACTATTTTCCCAGGATGTTTTGTAATCACACTTCCTTTCCACATTCTGCATTTGTATCCAGAGGTTCATTTTGTCCGATGAGTCTGCAAATGACTGCTACTGACACAAGCTCTGAAGATGAGCTTGCTTCAAATGTACCAAAAAAACCCCAAACAAGCAAAGAAACCGAACTCAGACTCACACACAAACAAAAAAATCTGTTGAGAGTTTCTGCTGGCCGAGACAATAAAACAATTTTAGCACTAATAATGTTATAGCACCCAAAATAATTCTTGACATAATTGGTACTTTGAATTGTCTACTATTGAATTGTACTTTGAATTGCCTGGTGATTTATGATATGGAATGGTTTCAAGTCTAAATCTTACTGAAAGACTGCTTTCATAATCATGATTTTTGTTGTTGTGAAACTTCCTAAGTTCTCCCAGCTACAGTGCAGCTACAATAGAAGCTATTAAAAAGTAAAGATTTATCAGTTGTTACAATGAAGTTGACACAGAAGATCTCTCTGCACAGGTGGCCACACAACATAGCCCATAATGAGTCCGGAAGGACTCATTATTAGTGAAGAGAACCACTGAGTACCCACATAAGAGTATCCGTTGCATTTATAAATCCTGTGATATCCTATGCACACAGAAGACCAAATAGGTATGAGGCAAGTGGGGGCAGCACTCTTCCCACCTGTATGTTCCACACTAGGCTTGTTTCAGCTTTGATTAGCCTTTGAACAAACAACAGGCTGTCAGCACTAAAGGGGCCCTATATCACCCTAGTTTAGTCCTTCCAGGAATGAATTTACCTACCCATTAATGCATTCTTGACACTTAAAGATGAAGACTACAAGAAACACTACCAAATCTTACACTTAATGACATCAAACATTCCACTACCTCAGCTAGGAGCAGCCTTTCCCCAGATCACAGCTAAGCGTACATACTGGGCACATTCTTCCCCTCTTCCTCAGAACCACCAGAAGCATGCCAAGGCTGGGGATAAAGGAGGACTCTGTGCTGGAGACAGAAAATCGCTTTTCTCATGTGTCTGGCTAGTTCACTCTGCTTATATAGTCAGAGTTATGGCTCCAAGAAGTGTTATCCTCTCATGCCCCATGACACTGGAGGACACTGCAAATGAGAGCATTGCCAGTATGAAGGTCAACTTATTGTCCTCTCGGAAAATGTGCCCTTAGTCCTCTCTCCTGTTTGCCTTGTGCTCTGAAATAATGGCCCCAAAGGCCAAATAAGGACTACAATTAGAGAGATCTTTTGTGCCACATAGAAGATTAGTGATGAGTACTGTCCTCTTCTTCACAGACCCAATGCAAGGCACTCGAATTAGCTCAGGCAAGGTGGGAGGATCTTGTAAGGTACAATGTAGGAAGCAGGCCACTCATTTCAGCTGTACTGCTCACTTGGAGCTTAATGAAACTTAGAATTTTTGCCTGGCTAAAAAGCTGAAACCAAGTAAAACCGTCAAGTTTTACATGTTTCCATCCACAAAGAATAAACTGACCTAGATTCTCTCATTCTTAGATTCCCTCACGGTTCTGGCCAGGTTTTCAGAGGGTTGCTAACCTTGGCTGAGTTAAAGGTTTATAATGAAACACTAAAAACCAAGTACGTTTGAGCTGGTTTGGATTTTATTATGAATGTTTTGGATGGCTGTAATGTTAAAGTCAATTCAGACATTCTGGGTACTTTTCATCCAAAAAAATTGCTGCTTGGAAAAAAAAATCCCATGTTTACAATAAATTAAAATCAATCATTATTTTGGGCCTGATTCTCCACTGCACCATTCCAGCACAGCATCTGGTTTAAGACTAGGCTCCTGCACTTGCAGTGAATGTAACTCGGGTTTATATTCTCTTACTCACTACAATAATGAAAAGAAAACATTTGTGGAAAAATTTTCTTGCAACTTCAAAAGAACCAGAAGCATAGGGTGGCAGACACAAGAGTGATGAGTAAATAAATAAAATACTCAGGGAAAAGTCTGACAAAAATAACTCTGGAAATCCAAAAGATATCAGAAGTAGTGAAAGAGAGTCTACAGTTTAAAAGACTTTCTTCAAGCTTGTGAGATGACTCACCACCTTGAGCTAAAGTAATGGCTTCTTATTTAGCTGAGAGCATCATCCTTAAAAAGTTTAAACAACATACCCTGAGTGCCAATCCACAGCTCTGGAAGATGTTGAAAGAAACTTACCTGAGGTACTGGTGATGCAAAGCATCACTTTTACAATGCTCTAAAGCAGAAAGGGCCCAGCTTAGATGGCTCAGAGTAATTAGGCATTAATAGTATGAAGACAAATGAAAACTATTGTAAAGATACCATACAACTGGCTAAACAGTGAAGCAAGTATTTTCAACACCTGAAGTTTTTTCATACTTTGCTTGATAGGCTTTTGGGTTCTGTCAGTATGTAGTGTAGACTGATTTTTGCCCTTTGATCAGAACAGTGATTTCAGATAAAGATGCAGTAGGACAGAGGGAGGAAAGAGGAACAAAAATAAAATGGGAGGAGAATGCTGCTAAAACTCTTATTTTGGAGTTCTTCAGGTATCAGACCATGCATATGCTACCTTCAAAGCCTTCTTGCATTTACTCTAATTGTTCTTTCTAAAGTAAATTTCTTTCTTCTAAAAAAAACCCTAAACACACTCTTCCATGTTCAACTCCCCAAAAACGGGGTTGTAAAAAGTGGTTCCGCAGGAAGAACAAAATATTCTGCACTATGCTAATACTGTGCATACCTTAACAATAGAACATTCAGTGATGCCTGTTTTCACTTACAAAGAGGGACAGAGAAATTCTTAGTTAATTTTGTCTGCACTTTATTGAAATAGTTATGAAAGGAGGAAGAAAAAGCATGCTTCAATCTTTGCCAATATCCAAACAAAACAAACAGCAGCAGGGTTTTGTTTTCACTTAAGTTTCATTATATTTCATATATAGAGAATTAGTGCAACTTAAGACTGGTTTGTATTTAAACCCATGTGCATGACAAGAGTAGCCAACATGCTCATTTGTGAGTGGAAAAGTCTTATTGCTGCCATTATTTCCTAGCATAATGTGTTTTCATATGTTCTGGGAATCTTTTTCCTAAAACAAAAGTAGACCTTAACAAATTAGCAGACCTGAACTGAAAGCCCAGTCAAGAAGTCTGAACTTTAGGGAGTTTGCAACTGGCTTTACAATTCTATGGCTAATGTTTCTCTACTACGATAACTGAACTTGGATAACACTAGCAAGCGAACACCAGTCACACACAGTGCTGATCTGGAACAGAGCAAGCTAAACATCCTTGGCAGGGCTTTTGCAGCACTCTGAAAAACAAAGACAAAGAGCCAGGAGCAAGCTATGTTTTCACCAAGTTAGTAGAGGTTACTCATCTGCAAGCTCTTTCTATTCCTTCATGCTGGTTATGCAGTTTGGCAACTGAGTCATGTCCTCTTTAATTTAACTGCAGGCAACCAATGTATATAGCCTTAATGACAATCAGCAAGAGAAAACAACTGAATTCAGCAAAAAGCACCTACTGTAGGTATCTTAGATGAAAACAACCAGCAGCCAAAACGTGACTGGTGTGTTGCATAATGCATTCATGATGGCATGGAACTTTTCCAGAAAACATACACACGGAGAGAGGTTAACTTAGTCCCTAAGTGGGAATTCAAGGTGTCCAGTCATTTACAGGTATTCTGTTCAGCACTTCAAATAAGCAAGCTTAGAAAGAATTAGCATTACATGAAGCAGCTAACTGATGCATGTTAAACTTCAGACAATTCATTAAGAAAATGCATGTTGAAACACTACGCTCTACTTCTTTGTTACCTGCTCTACTTGCATCCTCATCCCAGTTTTACACAATCCAGAGGAAGATGCTAAAGAGTAAGGTGAATGAAAGGGCAATTAGGTTACCAATTAGCAAAGGGAGTGACAAGATTTCTTACTGAAGTGGAAAATTCAGAAGAGCTCTCCCAAGTCAGCTTTCTATACAGTGTATATTAACAATTACTTAAAAACTTTTAAGACAAAATCAGCCAAGAAGCCTCTGTAAAACAAACATGGTCTCAGGTAATCTAACTTAGCAAGGAATCACAGGACAGTTTACAACAGTTTAACTTGAAATTCCTCAGTGGTATTTCTGCCATAAATTCATTGTTGAGACATCCAACATATATTAGATCTCTCTTCCCACAGTTTTCATGCCAATTTCACAAGCAAGCAAAATATTCCTCTATCTTTCTCCACACTCTGGCCACCTTTGCACTAAAAATCAGACACGAGAGAGCATAGCAAACAGACATGGCAGGCAGCACACGTGACACTACTCACCACCCTCTGCTTGTAACACAAATTGTGACCATGAGCCAGTAATCTAAAGGCAAAAGGGTCCATGTTTCATCAACACTCCTACAGAGCCTGTTTCCTGCCTCACTGATAGCTTTTAAAAGAGTGACAACAGCAATCTGGGAAGGACCTTCTACAGGCAGAGTGATTATGAATTTTCCACTGCACACATACAGATGTGATACGAAGTGGATGGATAGCAGAATAGACACAAATGGGGCAAAATGTTAAGAGAGAAGAATTGATCACAAAACTGAATTAAAAATTGCCAGAACTTCCACAAGGCTTTTCAGAGATGGGAATAAACTTGTGAGGGGGAAAAAAAAAAATAAATTATAACTAGAAGGGGTCTTATAGGACTATTGGAAGCAGAATGCTATTGAAAAATATTGCTTAAGAGCCCTGGCATTTAAAATAAAACATTCAAAACAAGGACAAAGCCATCACTTTCAAGATACTAATAAACCCTTAAGATAAAATAAACTGCAACTGAAGAAATACGCAGGTGATGTTCTCTAGGAGACAGCATGCATGCAGTCCATAAACATTTGGGAAAAGCAATTTGGTCTCATTTGTTTCAGTTCATTTAATCTCCAAACAGAGAAGCTTATCTTCTCAAGCCAAGACTAATGAAGGAAGAATGTCTTCAGCCTAATAGGTCAAACGTAGTCAGGTTTAAAGTTAAACCATTCCCAATACATTAGAAATTACCCTACCGACATGTTTATTCACACTCATCTTCCTCTTCTGGAAGAGGAAATCCAGAGCTGACTCCAAGTTTCCTGTCCTGAGTTTTGTTCCTACCCAAAACAATTACTGATTAACTGAGTGCATGCAATCAACTTACTCTGGAGGTTTAATAACACTCAGTCATATCACTGTGTCTGAAAAAGTAGTTGATGGTTTTGTGTTGCTTGGAGAGCCATACATGGCAAGATTTTCCTTCTTGAGAACTGAATGATGACTCTGCTACTAGTATTGTTATGGCTCTACTCCTGGTGCTCCTTTGCCATTTCATTCCTCTCTACAATTCTGCAGTTTTACCAAGGACTGGGTAAAAGGTGTCTTGCTTGAAGGTCCTCAAATGTTTATATTTGGATGTCTATTCCCGCAAATCCCTTCCTTCTCTTCTTTCCTTGCATAACTATACAACAGTAGCACATTGTTAAGACATGAGCTATAATGAAAGTTCTGGAATGAACCCTAGAGAAAACCCGCTCCAGCCCCCCAGAAAACCTAAGCCAGACAAAAATATACACACACACAGAGCAAAAACCTCACCCCACTGCCCTGAAGCCCACCCAGCTACATAATGCAATGAATAATGAATCAGAGTCAAAGTGCATAAGTTGTTGGTGACAGGAACTCTTTGCCAAAACTCCAGAATGAATCCAAATCAGAAGAAAAAAAAATTTAAATAAAATCAATAATTATGAGAGGTATTTCACAAGAAAATTTATGGATCTGAACGAAATAAAGACAAGCTGGGTTTTTGATTAAATTTCAGCCAGAACCTTTCTCTCTGTAGCTTTTGTAGAGCCTCATATACACATACTTGGATCGTACTATTGCTACTAGAGGTTCAAATTCTGCAAATTTCATGGCCACTGAGCTCATTGAACAGCACAAGCAGCAAGGTGCCAAATCCCTTCTGAGAAGAACGAAGGATATCAGATTTTTCCTGAATAGTCTGTATGCTCAATGGTTTGCTGGAAAATGCATTCTCTTCCCCCTTTGTTGGCAAAATTATATCACTTCACTTCTCAGCAAATTTGCTGGCTTCAGCATGCTTAGCTGCAAGAATGCAAGCTGTATGTAAATAGCCTAATTACTTTATCCATTAAATCTAACCTAACTTGAATAAGGTCTGATCAATTGTAACTTATTTCAGCGTTTTCAGAGGACTTCTGTTTCTAATCAAGACTTTACATTAGAGTTATCCTTTCATGCTGCATATACACCAACGTAATGGACCTTTTTTCACCCAAGTTAAAAAAGTTTCCTAGGAACTATCTAGACCATCAATTGAATTTGCAGAATCCAATTTCAATAGCATGACAATATCAGATGATGCTATATAACTGCTACTTCTATGACTATGTCACTCGATATACCTTTTGCTACTGCTTAAATTACTTTTGGGGTAGTCAGTACTACACAAGTACTGAAACAGCCATTGGAGTTGGGCAGTAGCATTTAACTTCTGCTGCTGAGGAAACAACAGTAGAGCCAAGATCATGCTCACCTGCCAGCCAGTGTGACATCACACATTGAGGTTAACCTGCCTTTCTTGGCATGGCCAAAAGTGTCTGGCTCCATGTCACCTTTACTCTTCAATTAAATAACTGTAGGCAGCAATAAGATGTCTCCAGGACTGTTTGTTTTGCAAGAAAAACAAGCCCTGTTTTCTCAGCATTTGCTTACAGGTAAGCTCTCCAGCCTCTGAACGTCTTTGATGGTGCTTCACTTGACTCCACTAGGCCAGTGTCTTTTCTGGACTGGGGAGTTCAAACCAAACACAGTACAGGAGGTATGGCTTCACAGGTGACAAATGGGGAGAAGTTAGTACTTCCCTCACTTTGTTGACCATGCGTTTGGTAATGCAGCCCATGATGCTGCTGTATTTTCTCAGTACCAGGGCACGCTGCTGCCTCAATTTCAACTCTGCCTACCAGCTGCCCTCTGGCATTTTTCTGCAAAGCTGGCCTCTAGCTTGTACTGTTGCATGGGGTTATTCCAGGTAAAGGATCCAACATTTGTGTTTGCTAGATACTGTGAGGTCCTGCTCAGGCCATTTATCCAGCCAGTTGATGCCCCCCCACCTTCCAGCGTATCAGTCACTCCACTGACTTCAGTATTAACAACACTCTTGCTGAGAACACACTCCATACCATCAGCCAGGTTATTAACTTGGATATTGGCCCCAATAGGAGTCCCAAAGTGGTATACCAGGGATACCACTGGTAGCTAGCTGCTAGTTGAATGTTGTGTCACTGATCACCTGCTGATTCATATTGTAACCTATAATCATAGACTTCATTAAAAACCTTCTTTATGAAAATATCTCTGTGTTTATCCTAGCGGAGGCTTGTTTTCTTCAAACTACAAGTCCATGGCACAAGTTCAGGACTTTGTGTTGCTCTAAGTTAACCAGGAAGCCTCACATATTCTCAGTGATGCCACAGCTTAGGGAATGAGTTACACTCCTTAGAGTTGCTTTATCAGAAGTGCAAGCTCTAGGACAGCCTGTCAAGACTAGCACAGAAAGATGGATAGCTTTACAGTCATCACCCTAAAACAGTGCAGTGGAGTATGTGTGACAGGGATCCTAAATGTCCAGACCCACAGCTGAAGCTTTCTTTTTCTCCAAAGGCAGGTTGCTGCACTTCTGAGAACTTCTGCTCTCAGTTCCAAACAAACCTACTTCCACTTAATTCCATTTGTTGTTGAACGTTACTTGGGAGACATATATTTAATGTCAAGTATGAGGTTCTTACTGAGAAAAAACCCTAATTTAGTAATGCCTGACTTTTTCATCTTCAAAAATTGACAGACCATGTCTGCAGGGGGTAGAGGGAGCTTATGAATTACTTGGTTAGAATGCAAAGCCTTCTACTTCTACTTCAGCAACAAATTAAATTTTCTAATCCAGCCTCTCATATACTTATCACACTTGAGAGCTTCCTGATGCTATTAAAAAAGATTTTTAACAGATGAAAAGCTATTAACTTTGATTATTACCTGTAATGGATGTTTCTGTAGAAATACACTTCTACCATGTACAAACAACATTTGTTTGAGAACCTGAGCTCTTAGCAAACACTGCTTCAAACTGCAAAGAAAGGCTTCAGAGGCCTGTGCCTCCAGCAGCAGGAGCACATGAAAGGTATTTGTCTTTGTGGTTCTGAGGGCTATGAAACAGCAGAAAGACACTGCAAGAAGACAGCTTTCCCTGCAGAGTTCATCATCTTGGAGCAGTCAGCAACCACTCTTTTGACATGTGAAACGGGTACAGTCACCTCTACAGCTTGTGACACCACTGGAACAAATCACGGCTAAGGTGTACTGTGCAGTGCTGCACCACTTGCACACCACAGAATGTGGTGGCTCAACCCTGCTGCCATGGAGCTGCACATCTGCAGCCTTGCTGAAAACCCACTGAATGTCAAACATGCACAACATGCTTCTCCTGAGGCATTTAGCAGTGTCTTTTCTCCTGCAAGGGGCTCTTTCTGCCCCGGATGCTGAGTAAGTCACAGGAAACCATCCAGTCAACAGAATATTATTCTACTTCACACTAGGTTAAAAACATATCTCTTCAAAGATGTTTTTTCTGAAAACGGGATTTGCCTTACTCAAGGAGAGATTGGATTTGGGTGCATGTCTTTCATGTCTCAGGCAAATACTTCTAGCAACTGAACTTCTGGACATTGCAAAAACAGCTGGTACTTCTGCTTCCCCAGACACATGCGTTCCTATAAAAAAGTTTTGATTCCAAAAAGTCAGCATTTTCCAAAGGAAAAAAAAAATCTTATCAAAACCATTCTCTGTGTCAATAGTCAGAATAGTGCCTTTGAAATCATCTCTGAAAATATTAGGCTACTTAAGTGCTTTATCTTCCCTCATTAAATTTCAAATGATTAAAGGGAATGGAAAACAAAGACCCTGGTCCACCAACACACAGACATGCTCTCTGAGTCAAGATGCTCAGCTTTATCTGTCGCTATGCCTTTGAATTAAACTTTAGGATCAAGTACCATAACTTTAAGACCAAATTTCTTATAGTTAAGCCCATCCAGAAGGCAAAAGGCATTTCTGTGCAAACCATCTGCTTTTCCTCTTCTCCAATTCCACAATATATTACTGACAAGTCTTACTGATGAATTTTGATAGCATAGGCAATTAAACATATACAATGTGTGTACATGCAGTTTTTATTTTAAATATACATACATGTATACACACAGTTTAAAAAAACTCTTTGGAAAACCAGGAAGAGGGGAAATTAAAATACACAGTTTTTTTAAAAAGCATGGATTCAAGCAGTGTGGAACTCGATTATACAGAAGACTTCGAATTCATTACATCTGTCAGTCTGTACCATGACAGATGTGGAAAAAACTATTTGCAAGCAGCTTAGCTGCTCACTGCCTGCTATAAACATGATCTGTGCAATCACCTGACTTCCATGAAAATACTGATTGACAGAAAACTTTCTTGCTCAGAATTTAAGGAAAAAAAAAATACAGAACAGAATTTGAAATAAAAAAAAGCCCTACACCTTTGCAGCACTATAGGAAGACCTGGGCGAGCATAAACACCAGCCCAATCTTCCCAGAGAACTCAGGTTTTAAGCCCACTGGAGACCTTCTAGAAGCAGATGCATTACACATTTTATGAAGCCTGAGAGTAGGCTGATCAATCTCTGCAGACCCCACCAGCATCCCCTCCTGGGAAAGGAGCTAAGCACAAAAGCATCAGATTTAGATCTAGCCCTACTTTCTCTTCTCACTGATGTCATCTCAAGGGCAAACACTTCCACACTCACCTAACACTACATAAAGTTCATATCCTTCACTACAAACACATTTTATTTCTTCATTTATTTCTATCGTACCTGCTGACGGCTGCCACTCAAACTATACTAAGTCGATAAACTTATTTACTGTACACTTAGCTAAAAAGAAGTTAGCAAGCTCTTTGTAGAAGTAGAAGCTTTGTGGAAGTTAGCAATCCCAGAAGAAGATATGACCACATTTCTGCACTCACAGAAAAATACAGGATCTGTAATTAGTCTCCCAACTCTTTTGCCTTAACTGTCACTTTTATGATCTGTGAGATTTAACTACCAAACTTGTACAGTAAGTTATGCTAACAGCATAGCTTGTTGCTACTCAACAGAAGAACTCTTTCTTCCCTCCCTCCTATATCAGATTTCTAATTAAGGAGATTAATCCATCTCCTGCTTTGCTTAAAATATGCATTTAACTTGCAACCGTTACACATTAACATTGTTAACTGACAATAAATGCGTGAGCATCTCCTTCCATCATCTACAAGGATCCTTAATACTTCCCGCAAGCAAGCAACACCTGCTGTAACTCTCCCCATGACTTCCACAGCAATTCACATCAAGTATCTCACAGGCTCAAGTCTTTTAACAGGTTTGCATAAATAATGAAGTTATTGAGGAATGCTTTTCCCCTTGGAGCAAAGTTATGCCTCCTGAAAACTGCTGAGTGCTGTTAATTAATGTTTTCTTGCCTCTAAGGGTCATCTCATCTATTTCTATTCATTCACACAGTGAGATAAGTAGCTGCAGTGGCAGTGAGTGCCAAGGAAGAAAAGGAGTTGTCTCCAGCCTTGAGAGGTGTGAAAAGGACGCTGTGTGAGTCTAGGAATGGGATGTGCACATCCAGCACCACCAGCAGAAAGATGTTGCAGTGACTACAGAAAGCTTTTCTATGTAAGTGTACACACCACTGCAAATTACAGTCACATAAAATACACACTTCTATTGCTATCTAAGATGACATAGGCATGAATTAAAGGAGATTACTAAACCGCATACATGTTCAAATGTGACACCATCGCAGGGAATGCAGCACTGGAACAGGGCACCATGCATGCACAATTATGAGATGTGACAGGCTAGGGGCCAGGGTGTTTTGGTTTTAGTTTGGTTTGGGTTGAGTATTTGGGCATTTTTGTTTTAGAAAAGATTGACAGAAGTTGCAGAAGAGAAGTGGTACCCTTTAATAGACTTTGGGGAAGATTAGAGGGAAAGAACAATAGCTCAGGGAGAACAGAAGAACTGCTTTGTCTGATGCTCTGCCAAGCTTGTGTTAAATAACAAAAAAAAGTCTTAAAAGAATTTGTTAATATGGCAACAAGTCTCTCCTGAACTGACGAAAGATAAAGCTATGTAAAGCATTGCTAATCTATTCGAGCGCCAGTTTCTGCTACTCAAGTTAAAGCCATAGCTCTTGGCTGTGGAAACCTTCTCATTTGTCAGGGTCTCCCTCTCCAGCACCAGCGAGCCTGCAGTAGCCCTTGATGTCCTGTAAGTTCAGCTGAGCAACTTCCAAATGTTTCCAGAGAACCATCTCCTTCTAAAGTCACAAATTATTATCTGGAGCAGCTCCAGTCTCCCAGACAAAAAATGACTACCTAACTATAGAAATCAAGGTATACCTTATTAAGACCACACATTTTTTCAGAAGAGCTTCTAACTTGTTCTGATTCCACTAAAACAAAACAAGCAATAAAAAGTATTCTTCTACTGAAAGCTTCCTTTGTCCTGTAAGCTATCCACCCATACCTACCCTCCTGATTCAGGTATTCATGTTATTTTATGGCACCACTTCTTAGTGCGGTAGACAAGCACAGGCTGTAGCCCAGAGAATTTATCCTTTTATAGCCAAGACACAATGAAGTGAGATGGAGAAGAATAACTGAGGAACATGACAGTGAAGCTACATAGTTATGAAATGGTGCAAGACTGGTAAAAAAATTGTAGAAGGGTGCTGTTTTAAACAATGTTTGCGATACTCTAGATTGAAAAGGTGTACATAGGCAGTTTGGGTACGTCATGGATGAGAAATGGGCAATTTGCATTACTTAGCTGAATTAGGATTATTTGACTTTACGGATCAAAACAAAGGCAAAATCCTTGCTCAAGCACAGCTATGCAGCTAAATCAGTATCATGCAAAGCTACATCCTAAGTTTCCATGAACTGTCAAGAAAATGAATCAGATTCAACTTTGAAGCAGTGCCTAGGGAAGAATTGCTATATGCAATTGCTTTCCATGATCTCCAACATATGGTTATTGAAAATCAGATTGTTTTGCTCCCTTCCTTTAACACAGCTTTCTGATTCCATTTGTTTTCCTCTCTCTTCTAGAGCAGAACTTTCAATGCAAAAAATCATGAAAAAAGAATTTCACTGCTACAAAGTGTTTCATGCTCAAAGCAGCAACTCCCTCCTCTCCTACAAGCATCCCAGGACAGCTTGTATTTTTCTCAATCACCAGTGTGTATGTGCGGCTCAAATCAAGGCTGTGAGGAACTTGGCAGCATTTACCTTCACAGGCTTGCCACTCCCAGAAATTTGTTGCTCTCTGACCTGCACAAAACACAAAAGCAGCAGCCAGAAATGCCTAGTTTTGTTTGACTTAAGGGTCACAAAGATGTGAAGGTGCATAGACTTGTATGGTTAAGGTGGAAACTGAATGAGTCGCCTAATTTCTCAGAGCCTCACTCAGGCCCAGATCCTGTAAAATCATCTTGGAGAAATGAAGATTTTCTGCTTCTAGGCCAAGTTTCAGGTTAGGATTTGAGACCAGGCTGATGTTTGGTTTACATTCCCCTGTATGCAGTTCCTGTTGAGTGCAAGAGACACCTCCCAGTACCAGCACGTTTAAGCAAGTTTAGCAGAATTTGGGTCTTTGGTGTTTATAGCTTACAAAATAAAGCTACAAATTGAAAAAGCTTCTTTTCTCTTTTTTTAACCAGATTTTATTTTCTACCATCTAAGGACAAAGACAATTACAGGCTTTGGATTTTAACACTTCTAAACTTTCAGTGCTGTTGTGTGAACTTTGAGACTCCAATGACCTTAGAAATAAAAAAAAAAAAGAAAAAAGAAAATAAAATTGCAGTCAACATTTTACAAAACCACTGCTAACACAGGTCACTAATGGCTCTTAAAGCTTTCCAAAAAGCAGAGATGCTGGGAAAACATTAAAAAATAACCAATCTGGCCCCAAAATATAAACAAAGTATTCGATTTAGACTAAAACAATGCAGAGATTTCATACTCTGTTATCTGCACACAAAACACCAGGGAATTAGAATATGGACAAAGAAGGGAATATGACAGGACAAAAAGAAGCTCCCATCCTAAACTGTACCTCTATAAAAAGGGAGAAAGTGCTTTAAGGCAGAAGAGTGTGTATTGTGAATTTTGGCTGTATCTATAGCTGTGTGCTGCAGCATCCAGACACTTGGGAATCTGCCATCACAAATAAAATGAGTAGTTTGTCAGTAACATACCAAACATTAGTGGTGTCTAACATAACTATAGGTTTTGCTCACAACAGCACTGCCAAACGACAGCAGGACCTTTGTTCAACTGCTTGCTTTCCTTTCTCACTGTGGAACAACTGCCTGCCTAGCTATTGAATATTATATACAGATAAATATGTTTGTTATATGCATACAGAAAACCCACAAGGTTTCCGTCAGTAATATTCAACTCCAGGGCTTTTGATCGCACAGTAATTTATCAAAACAGTTACTGTGTGAACAGTAGAAATAAAATGCTATGGTTTCTCACAACGTAATACTAACCAACCCAAACTGTAGATTTCCAACAGCAATACTCAAAGCATGTTAAAAAGGAAGTTTCAAATCTAGCAGTTTTTCAAGTTCACTGGCTTGCTTTGATTATCATTTTGCAAGCCATGAACTCTTAGTTTAAGTATTTGATTCTATGTGGGCCACTTGTACAGGACCAGCTAAAAATACTCAAAGGTGATGAAAAGTAAAAATAGCAGGAGTTAGTGTTAGCTTAAGGAGGACAAAATACTGCCCTGTACCTGTCTATGATTATATTCAAGTTCAGGTGAAAGCAGATGAAGTTTCCCATCAAGACAAAGCAAAAAAAGACAGGTACCTTCTTTAGTCAGCTAAATCATGTTGAACCTGTTAGATACCTCGCTGGTGTAAAAGCACAATAGGGGCAAACTGCCTTTTAGGGGCAGAAGAGCAGATCAGCATTCATGAAGAGTCTGTTCAGTTACAAACTGTATAGACTCCTGAAAACCACTATCAAAGGAAACTAAAGGCCAGTTCAGCCAACAGACAAGGGTCATTAGTCCACATCTAATTTGAAAGAACTAGGCAGGACAAAAGATTAGCATCTTGCCTTTGTCAGATTTAATAGAGCTGGAATTAAAATCTTTGCTGTAAAGCAGCGCAAGACAATCCAAGCAACTATTCTTTCCAACTATGCTGCTCAGCCTAGTCAGTTGTCAAAAAACATAAAAACAGATCAAAACAGAAATCATATTCAGAAACTGACTTGGCCTCTCCTGAAGAGTCATCAGGGCCAATGGCACAGACCAGTCACTCTACAGGTAAGGGTGGAAGTGATGCCAGAATTTACTATTCTTCTGCAGAAACCTGCCCAGCAGTCTACTGAAGCAAAAGCAACCATATGCAGATATCAGACAACTTGGCCTCCTACTTAGGGAGGAAAGTAAATCAATACGTCATGACTTCTACTTCCAGAAAACAGAACCAACAGGTATCTGTCATCAGCTGGCTTATCATATTCCAAGAGGGACAGATAAGGACTCTCTGGCAGCCTGGGAGCAGGTAGCAGTAAGCCAACCACAGCACCCTCCATTTGCCTGTAGAGTGCTTATTGCTCTCCAGCTGGACTGGAGATGACACCTCAGCAAGCTAAGGAGTAATCTTGGTTCCTTCCTGAAGAAAAGCCCTACTCTTCCTCCTGATACACTTTCAGAAAACCCTTCATTTTCTCATTTCGCTATCTCAAGGGCAGTACTGTGAATCTCTACCTCAAATTCCTTTTGCAGATGATTTTCCAACTACTTCCTAGAATGGGTCCAACTTTTCTGTTTACAAGTTTACAGCGTGTGAATATAAATTTCAGCATGAACTTTCTCCCTATCTTGGCTACTTTGTTTCCCTCAGCTGGAGTGTGCTACCAGTTACCTAGCCCCTTCTAGCTCCACTGCATTTGGCAGGAACATTCGGGTAAGGCAGCATGTAGAGATTAGGGTGTCCAAAACCACTCCTTTTCTCTAAAATCTATGAAGAGCTTCATTACCTAAATTGTTATAAAGGGGAAAGAAAGAAGGAACACTGGAAAAAGTATTCTGAAAGATTTTACCTTTAAAAAAGCTAACATATTTTTAGTGTAGTGGGCATTTCAAACAATATTACTCTATTTCAAGGCATAATATCAATCAGCTGCAGCTCCTATAAAACATTGCTGCCAAAAGGCAGTCTGTAGGTACTGTTTAAATAGCCAAACACTTTCTCTCTTTGCACTGGCAGGAACTGTTTGTGATACTTGAACAAAGTGTGTGGTAAAACTTTGTTACATATGATAGGCAAAGTTAGTTATGGACTTAATAAAGTACTTATAATGAAATATTATCACCACCATCATTGCGTATAATAGCTCATATACATTTTCCAGGTTTTCCTGTAGAAAGTTGAATCTTTTTATTATTATGCCATTATAACATTGGCTCCATTTAAGTAGCATTTCTGAGCCTTGAGGATATGTTGCTTATTTACTTAGCATCAGCATGAGTATTGTGTATTTTTCTGTTGGAGTCATCAACAAGGGAAAAACACTAACATGTTTCTAGCTTACTTGGCAATGCAAGACCACTTGCAATATCCACTATGTTTGACAGCATTTAAAAGAAAAACAAAGTCAACCTTATTTCCTAAACCTACCAAGCCACCTTTTTCAGAGTTGTGTTAACCCATAAAAACTAGATTTGACAATCAAACTATTTTGTTCCATCAATAACTTTTGGGAGTGGATTTTCCTGGAAGGGGCTAAATGTCCTAGTTTACTTCAGCAGAACCTGCCTCTCAGAAGGGACTAATGTCTACTATTATTCTACTTTGACAAGTTGTTAAGTATGTTCTTACTGATATATGCTCCTCCTAACAAGTGTCTAGAGTCCCCTTAATCTGTCAGGGCAATGCACATACACAAGGGCATGGTTACTCCTCCAATAGGATTTAATGATTCTAAAAACTGGACTGTAACACAGCCTGAACCCGTCCCCTTTCCCCCCAGCTTCCAGTTCTAGACTACTAATATCACCATCTCACAGTCAGAAATCTATCCTACCTGATTTTTTTTGCAGTTGTGTTAGTATCTTCTCCAGCCATCAGTAAAACAAGATGAAACGAAAATGCAAACTGGAGAAGTCATTTCCAGCAGATAAATTCCTTGCTAGCTCTCTCCTGCCTGCTGCTAAGCCAGCCTTCTATCTAGAGGAAAGACCTTTGTGATTTTTTTCCTGCTGCATTATTAGGCTGGAAACAATAGCCTTTTTGTTCTATGGCAAGAATACAGGAGCCGAAGCTCCATGCACAATTGTGTGATCATCGCGCAGCCCTGTGTCCCAACCTTTCCGAAACACAGCAGGCACAAAGCTATCCAGCTGACTAGTGAGAAGATAAAGGACGGTCCAAGGGAAACAATGAACAAAATTGTCACTTCCAACAATGCAGAAGGCCACTTCAGTATTCCCACAACCTCTTGCCAATTTTTCTTTCCTTGTGTGATTTCCTTCATCAAATAACTGCTGTCACTTTTGACTGCTTAAATGATTAATTATTCTGGCCATAAATATTCCTAGGAGAAATGAGGATACTGACCTAGGGCTGGACCATTTACTTGCAATAATAATCCTAACTTTATGTCCTTGAAGATGAAAGAGGGTCTGAGACACTGAGCAGTTTATTCCCTAAGCTCCAAAACCTAGATGCTGCCCTGTTTGGCACCTCTGATGCAGGGCTGGCCTACAAAGGCCAAGCTCCAGACCACATAGTCCCAGTGAAGGACACTCAGGTACATGATTACTCCACAAGCCAGGACAGAAGATCATTCCAGAAATGGAAAGACTTTTCTAGAAGTGATTCTGCCTGGTGCAATAGAACTAAAGCCTTCTGGGTGTGCAGCAGCAGTAGTCACTGTGCAGATTTTCAGCTGGTTTACAGCTGTGCCTGTTCTCTCTAGCATCAAAGGACTTCAGTTAGCCGTTCCACTCAGCCACACCAGCAGATATAATGATGATATGCTGTGCTTGCGTTTTGTGTTTTCAGTGGGTCAGTCCCACAAGCAAATAGGAAATTTCTGTGGTGTTCATTCATAAGAGCAAACTGTCCCACTTTGGGAAAAATAAAGATGATGCCCACCTTAGAGAACTTTCTGCTACAGCTACAACTAATTGACAAAATGCAGCAGCAGGGCTGCAAAGTGCTCCTAGAAGCCATACTCCTTCACTTTGCAAACATAAACTACATACCAAGCTTAGAGGTGAAACTCTTCACCACAATTATAAGCCTTTACCAAAAAAGGGCATGTTATTTCTAGGTGAAGAGATGATCGATTTTGGCATGGTCTGGTTTGCTCATGGTGACCAATCATGATAAGCACCATATATTCCATTCAGCCAGACTTTGAAAGCAGGCCTAACACACCTCTGTTCTAAAGAAAAAAATCTCCTTCCAAGAGCAGAAGCAAAAAAACCCAAACCACTCCCTATTCAGGAGAAGCCCCTTGGTTTGCTTCAGATCATGATAAACCGACAGAAGTTGTCCTGCTGTGCATTTGCTCAACTAAAACCAGACTTAACCTACCTGGCAAAATTAACTGAACAATAGCAGAAAAAAACCCCCAAATATTGTTAAAGAAAAATATTTTTGTATAATTATGTATTTCAAGTTACTACATAATACTGCATAAAAATATATGTAATGTGTTCTGATGATAGGTATTATGATAATATAATGATACATCAGGACAATAATTAAGGAAATTTTGATTCTCAAATTTAACATTGTTATTTTCTAGGAAACATACAGCTGACAAATTCACACCACTGCAGTAGATATTAGCTATCACACCCTAGATATCAGCTGTGGGATGCATATGAAAAACAAAAGTAAGTTTGTTAAGACTACATGCAAAATAAGTCCAAAGAGAATTTCAGGTGAATGAAGTGTCCAAAATTAATACAACTCTTAAAAGTGGTTTTCTAGTAAAATTATGTTAAAAATTATTTTACAGTATTTCAAAAGGGATCAAAAGAAGCCTTGATCTGCCAAAGTTATGTAAGCTGAAAGCAGAAATGAGACACTTAAAACCCCCCAGGACTGAACATGTCCCACATTTTAAGACTGTTTCACGCAATGGCTGTCTTGTTCAGCATCCCCATGCTATCATATGTAAAGCCATCCAAGACCTGGCAAATAAAGGCAGGAAGCAACAGGAGTTCCTACAAGGAAACTGACAGCTGAAAGACAGGATCTTTACAGAGGCTGTGCTAATCATTAAGAAAACTACATGCAGTGGAGTTTTAATTGTGGATGTTTTGGTTTTTCCCTGCCTCAGCTTTACCTTTACCTGGGCATTGTCTCACTCTAGAACAACTTTATAGTTGCACTAATTTCACAGAGAAGTCAAAAAAATCCCTTTTCCTTAAAAGACAGGAGATGTTTAAGAAAGATTTGACCTCATGGAATGGTATGATACACAGTGCTAAGATGTGCTGTTTATAACTTCCACACAAACAATCCTCATGAATCTTCGCTTAACTTGTGGCAGAACAGCATGCTGAATACTGTTCAATTCTGTCAAGTCACCCTTATGTCCACATTGCACAGCACATGGGACCACAGTGAAAACAGTCGAAAAATATGGGATCATAAGGACAGAAGCTGCAGATAGGAGAAAAATAATACTTGCCAACTGGTGCATTCGCAAAGAGAGAGAGAAGGAATAAAGCCCTAATGAGACTGGCATGGGAAAATCTACAGAGAAATAAGCATGCTAGCCATAACAACTTATATATTGACAACAGTTGAAACCAAGAGAATGTCTTCATTACCTAGGAAAAATAAGCTCATCACCATTTACTGTCATTACTTTGACAGCAAAACTAGTTATCAGCAGCTTGCTCACATAGACACTGGTGACAGTCAAGAAAGTTTAATAAAAAGACTCTCCTTTTCCTCACCCTGTCACTCCTTACTAAATTTAAACCCTAGTATACAAAGTGTAGCCCAATCCTCATTATCAAACTAACTATAAAGGCAGGCACAAGCCAGTGGAAACTGCTTGCAGACACAGCTAAGGCACGACACGTCACAGTAGAACTGCAGCTGCAGTATTCCAAAGGGAAATAGGGAAGAAAATTCAACTGTGTGTGTCAAAGAAGCACTGCAAGACAGTGAAAAACTAAGCAAAAGTTTTACACTGCCTTTCTGGACATCATAGAATGGTTTGGGTTGGAAGGAACCTTTGCAAGTCATCTAGTCCAAGTCCCCTGCAATGAGCAGGAACATCTTTCACTAGATCATGTTGCTCAGAGCCTCATACAACCTGACCTTGAATGTCTCCAGGGATGAGGCATCTACCACCTCTCTATGCAACCTATTACAGTGCTTCACCATGCTAACCGTAATTTCTTCCTCATATCTAGTCCTAATGTCTTAGATTAAAACGATTGTCCCTTGTCCTATCACAACAGGTCCTACTAAAAGTCTGTCACCATCAGAAAGATGTAGAGATTTACATGACGGGAAGCAGAAGGTCACAAACTAAATCCTGAGTTTAAGTATACCAGTTTGCAGAATCCTTTACCACACAGATGTCAGACATCCTTATTTTAAGTCAGTATATTAATGAAGTCTAAACACACTACATAATTATAAAAGCTGACAATGGAAGCTGCAGTATCCTTTGTACAAGGATTAAGTTAAACTGCTGCTTGCTAAAGAAAAAAAAACAAACAGATTCCCAGAAGTTTGATGATTTCCAAAATCCTACAGTGTAGCCAAAAATTCAATTAGTCAAGAAAGCTAGGAAGGCTTTCCAATTTCACTAAAACTTCGTGTTCCACACTCACATGCAAGGATGATAAAAAGTTTTACCAAAAAACAAAAGATGAAGGCTAAGAGAGGGAACAGATGAAATAAGTGGAGTATATTAAATGTGATCTTTCACTTCAGGGTTTTCTCCCCATTTGACTACCCTTGGGTTACAAACAGTAGGTGTTTTATTAGGCTATGGCTGCTAGAGATGTGCTGCAAAGTATTTGTAGTGCTTGTGATGTTAGCCTCTGCTGATACCAGGGAATACACAGTCATTCTCAAAATAGCATAAAGTAATTCTAACAATTCATGACACATATTTAATCATACTATCTATTTGCAACGGTTTCTCCCAGGCTCATCAGCCTGAAATTTAGTGGTCTGACTATTCTGCACTGGATCCCTCAGTACACCAGCTGTAGCACTTACCACTGCAGCCTAATAGACAAAGCAATAGAAGAGAGTTGGCAGGCAAAACCAAAAATGTGATTTTATGGGCTAGCATATACCCACAAAAACAGTGGTGGAACACAAGCCCAATCAATATAGGACCATGGGGACCCCTGTTTATGTAACATGAAGCCAGAACACATTAAACTCTCAAGTTCTTTCCAGTGTTAGAGGTTTGCTGCATGTGCTGTACAGACCTTGGAACGATATCTGATTTACTTTGCCAGCAAAAACATTACAGATGGAACTGTCAAGTCTTCTTGTTTTGTGGCGCCTGCTTTTCTAACACGTGACTTTTTTAAACAACAACCGTCACTCATCAGATAAACTCAATGTCTTTTCCAGCACCTGCAAAAAATTGCTTTGAGCACCAAGAATAGACTTCAAGAACTGACAACCTACAACCTTCCCTTCATAAAGCCATTCTACACTGGTTTAAGCTTCATGTTTTTCACTATTATAATTCTGGCTTATTGCTGCCATGTAGGACTGTATTTGCCAATTACTTATTTTGCTGTTTCTTCAGGTTTCCACTATAAGCAAATAGTGGGCATGTGCTAGTTAAAATGATCCTAAAGAGGGCATGTACAGGGTGTAAAAATGGCTGCAAAGAGCTTTAAAACTCCTGTGCTACAAGTCTTGCTCATAATTTATTTCCCCATACCACTCAGGATTCAGAGAAAGCTTAAGGGTATTTCTCCGTCATGTCAATGGGAAGAGAGGAAAACCAGCACAAGGTGTATTCGAAATGCAGCCTTAGAAGCAGGACATCATTAAATTTCACTGGGATCAAATCCTAAAACCAGATGCTGAAAATGAGCTCAAAGTCAGGACTCAGAGTCTGGCTCCTGCTGCTTTCCTCACTTGTCCTTAAAAGTGAGAACTAAAAAAAAATAACTAGTGCACAGCATTGCATAAAGCAGCCTTTTTGTTTAAATACAATGTTATTAGAAAACAACCCCAAAACAATCGAATTACATAACAAAGAGTACTGTATTATTTTATAACAAAGAACCCACAAAAGGATGTTGCAGCCACACAAGCAGAGAAAGAGTTAATGAATACAGCACAATAAAGTTTTTTGGAGCCTCCTAAAAACTGTGTGGGAAGTTTGTAGAAAATCAGTTCTACTAAATAAAATCATCTAACAATTAATTTTAGGCCATAAACTCTCCATTATGAAAACATCAGTAATAAACACTGTAAAAAAACCCAGAAACCAAACCCAAAACATCAGAGCTGGAGTTAATCAGAATACCAGGAAGGGAAAAAGCAAACTTGGAAGACTGACACTGGCACAACCCTCACTGATAAAAAGGAAGGAGCAGGAAGCAGGCAGCTCATGTGATATGGCTTAAGTCATGCGTATGCAAAGACTTAAAGATCTACAAGAAGAAAAAAGAGTACTTTCCATCAAGAAGATACATCACAGAAACAAACCAGCAGCATTTATAAAAAGGCCTGGTCATAGCAGGTACTCTGCTTTTTATGATTTAAATGGTTATGTCTGTGAAAGATGTGTGTTTTTTGAAAATTTGGGCTGGCTGAACTACAGGAAACCACTGCACAAGCTCCTGCTTCGCTGCAGGTATGGCATCAAGAGCAGAAACTATTTTTCTATTGTCAAGCTACATCGATTGTCTATATGAAATGTAGGGATATTAGAAACTGTGAAAAGCAAAGTTACTTATGCGGGCTGGTAACACTTCAGACTCTCCATGTCCAGTCCAAACTTTGATGCATTAGGCAGATCATGGCCATTTGCCAAAAAAATGCCAGTGGCATTAACTATAGTTAGTATTGGAAGCAACTAAAACTCCTTTTTATGAGGACTCACATGGGAAAGAGAAGGGGTAATGGGTACAAGTTACTCCCAGGGAGATTCCGATTGAACGCTATAGGAAAATTTTTTGCAATGAGAACAAACAGCCATTAGAATCATCTCTCCAGCACACTGGTGGATCCCAACAATTTTAAGATTCAGCTGCACAGGCTGCTGAGCCATCTCAGCTAGACTGCGGTTTTGCCAAAAAAGATTAGACGAGATGATCCTTGAGGTCCCTTCTAACCTGATATTCTGTGAAACTTTATATGATCAACTTCTCCTAAAGCAGGTAGCATTTAGCAAAGTAAACCTGAAATTTACTTAACAAATACAGTTTCAATACATATATTCTAACTCTAGCACTAAAAGAAAACTGTAGCAACGTTTCTGTAATAGAGATAACCATTTAATAGGGAGCAAGTGTTGACAGGGGTTCATTAGATGCTTACATCTAATTAACTACACACACTAGTCAACACTTTGCTCAAGAGCTCAATATTAATCAGAGCTGCTGGCTAATAAGGGTCTGTATGCATACATAGCCACATTTATATAAACATATGGTGTTAAACATGATACTGTCAGTCTCCTTTAAGAGAAGATTTTAAGTTTGCCAGTTCAGTCTGCGTTTCTTGCAGATGTTTTCTAATGAGTCTTTTTTTGGTTTTGTTTGTTTGTTTTGTTGGGGGGGTAGGGTGGGTTTCTTTCTTAAGGGTGGTTATTTGCTTTATTTTTTTTAAGACTATTCATTTCACTAAGGTAATGTTGAGAAACACTGTTCTCTGGGAGATCTGCATGACAGCCAAAGCAGAAAAAGACTGATCTCCCATCTTTTCTACAGCAAAAAGACAGCAACACCTTAATCACAAACCGCCTGTTACTCAACCTGAATGATGATTTTCTAATATAATCTTCATTCAGCAACACAAAGTATTTGTTTTTGCAATGCTATATTGCATCAGCTTGTAGAGCGTTCTTGCTTCCCCTGAGGTTAAATGTGACATGTACCTGGTTGGCAAAAGGTAGTCACAGGAGATTCCTATTGGATTTCCATTTCAGGTAACTGAATTTCAAATGTTAAACTATACTGCCTTTACTTTCAACAATGAAGGCAGCTAGAAAGCTTTGATAAAGCATTTCCTGAAGGCCCCAAGCACTTCAGCTTTATCGATTAGGAGATATCGGTCAGATCTGAAATATTAGTGAACACTGCAGTTTGACAGTGTGACAGAGTCAGTGACAATGCATCCCAAAAGGCACTGCAGCAGTTGCTTTGCTTTGGCAATCTAGTGCCCATTTGCGGTGAAGACACGAACACAGAACAAAGTAATTTTTTTCTAAGGTTTCTGCATTTTTCTCCCCACTGTATTTTAACCCAGAAACCATCCTGATTCCCCAACAGCTGAATAAAAACAAATTGCTATCATTTAAGTATGTAATAACTCAACAACAGTGTTAAGAACAACCATAAAACCACTGTCTCCTTCCCTAGGGCCTTTCTCTCCTATGAGCCTCAGAATTCCCTGAACAGTCAGAAATAAATTTTTAAAGTTTTTAAGGTTTTAAAAATATTGCCAAAATTACTTTATTCTCATGAAGGTTTAGGGGCAGGATGAGGAAAGTATCTAAGAACATGCAACTTGGTTGAGACACTCCAATTTGCAGGTCATGAAGGTCTCACTCTCCTCATGCATTCAAGGGTGCTATTATTAACTGAGTTCCAACTTGTGTGCTTCAAGTGCAACCCCACTAAGCACCCAGACAGCTCAAAAGGAACACAAACCACATCCTTTTAACCTGACCATACAATCCTCAATTAAAAGTTGCCTGGGAATCAGTTGGTTGTATCTACACTGGCTATTTGGGCTGAGATCCCCATGTCAGGAACTTCCAGATCCATTCCCACAGACATACGTATCAATCACCATGCAAAACTTTGACAATCAAGCTGTACACAACCAGAAGAAGGAAAGCTACTAGTCCATACTGATCTAATCCCTTAGTTGCACAAAGGACAGCAGAGGCAGAGCAAATGGAAATATACCTGAAGCTGCTCCTGCCTCTAAAAAAGGCTAGAAATCTGTCAGCCAGGAGGCTTGAAGTGTCTGTCCTAGTTATCTTGCTAAAGATCTTACTAGGAAAAAAAAATGAATATTAACTGGCTTCAGCAATTGCTTTCCATAAAGAAGGCCAGATTTCTAACAAGTTCCTGTGCCAAAGCATCTTTGATAAAAGTGAGATGTTGAGGGCGGACTTTCTGTGAAGTTGTTAGTTTGGGGTTTTGGTTTGAGTTTTGGGTTTTAGGTTGTGATTTGTTTTTTGTTTTTTTGGTTTTGGGGGGGAGGGGTGCAGAGGGGTAGTTTTGTGTGTGTGTGGCTTTGTTTTGTTTTTAGTTTGGTTTACTTTTGTGCATGTAGGGGTTTTTTGTGGCTGTTTGGGGTTCTTTTTTGGGGTGGGCAGTGGAAAGGCAGTAGCAAAGTTGCACTTTAAAATATAAAGATGATTCTGGAGTAGGGGTATGTTTTTATTATATGCAAATAATAGATTTTGCACCTATAAGAAAATATATATCTAATACTCTAGTTTTGCTTTATTCCTTTTCTAGTAGGATGCAATTCCTGACTACCTCCAGCTGGCCAAAAGAAGACAGACAGATCACTTAATGTAACTACCAGAAAACTCAGTGGAACGTGTTTGGTTTGCGGTTTTTTCTCCTTTATAAATGGTTTGTGATCCATTGAATCACAGATAGCTTACCCTGTTCTATATCAAAGCAAGGACAAAAAAATGTCTTTTTCAACGTGCATATAATGTGAAGCACTGGCAAGAGGGGAGATGCCCCAGTTCGTCTCCCCTCCCCTTTTGGCCTCAGTGCCCTTGCCGCTGCCTGATAAAAAACATACGAAAGAAACAATGCAGCAACAAAAAATTCTCACATTCCAAGCATTAACATCACATATGCTGAGCAGCAGACTCAATTATAGTTTTAAAATGCATTACAGATGTAGCTCAAACCAAATGGGTGCAAGATGTACGGTCAGATACGAGTTTACAGATGAGTGTTAGGAAATAGCTGGCAGAAGACAGGCAATGCTTGCGTTTTGCCAGCCCAAATCTTCAACCCTTTTCTCCACTGCCCCTCCTCCTCTCTCTTTAGGAGTTTTGGCAGCTGTGTTTCAGTGTCTTCAAATTACTTTTCTCAGTGTTTCCATGGAAACAGAAGAGAAGACACAGTACTTCTTCATTAAAGAACTGTATAAACAAGAGGTGCACCATGAGAAAACAAAAAGGATGAAGAATTATAATAGAAAGGGAAAAGTTCTTATGAACAGTGAGAAACCGCACAACTTTTAACAGTTAAACAGCACAGGTCAAACCAGGACCATACTGGCACTGCCAGGTTACAACATAACCAGACATAATACCGTGGAGAAGGCCTTTGACTGGAACAGCAATCGTCCTGTTTTTCATACAAATCCCTGCAGACCTCAAGTACCTGCACCAGTGGCCTTGTATAGTCTGTGCCTGATCATATTCTTTATAATACAGGGTAAGATTCTCTTACAACTTCTCTCTCTGCAACTGTTTACTTTGACAACCACTGCATTTAGTGTCATCTCAGAAGGGAGATTTCCTGGCCCAGTACAGCTTTCAAAGTGGAGGAGCAGAGAATGCCAGTGCACCCAGACTGTACACCAGTATTTGCTTTGTATATTTGAGTTTTGCAAATTGTCAGGAAAGCTTGCTACACTCAGCCTCCAACTGGAGCTCTTTACATACCTCTAGCAATGGCCACTGGGAAGCTGCAGCTCAATGCTGCAAAAACACAAGGTGCCAATTCCCCAACCAGGGACTACAAGATGGAGCTGATGTGCCTTATGCAGTGCCCGGGTTTTGCAGGGGAAAACGTTTATTTTGTCCAATCAGTTAAGGAGTGTGGTGGATTGACCCTGGCTTGATGCCTGGTGCTCACCTTCTCTCTCCTTCAGCTGGACAGGGAAAAAAAAATATCACAGACAGCTGATGAGAGCCGCCACTCAACAGTTACTGTCACAGTCAAAGCACCTGGAGAAATTAATTTATTACCATTCAAACCAAAATATGATAATGAGAAATAAAATCAAATCTTAAAAACACTTTCGCCTCACCCCTCCCTTCTTTCCAGGCTTAACTTCTGATTTTTATTACATCCTTCCCTCCTGTGGCCCAGGGCAACAAGGTGTGGGTCTTGTGGTCAGTTCATCACATGCTGTTTCTGCTGCTCCTTCCTCCTCTTTTCCCTTTCTCCAGTGTGGGGTCCCTCCCACAGGAGACAGCTCTCCTCTAATTTCTCCAGCATGAGTCCTTCCCAAGGGCAGCAATTCTTCATGAACTGCTCCAGCATGGGTCCATTCCACAGGATGCAGCCCTTCAGGAACAGACTGCTCCAGCATCAGCTCTTCTCTCCTTGGAGCCACAGATCCTGCTGGATGCCTGCTCCAGTGTGGGCTTCCCACAGGGTCACAGCCTCCTTCAGGCATCCCCCTGCTACAGCATGAGGTCCTCCACAGGATGTAGGTGGATATCTGCTCCACCATGGACCTCCATGGGCTGCCGGTGGAGACATCCTCCACCATGGACCTCCATGCGGGCTGCAGGGGCACAGACTGCCTCACTATGGGCTGCACTATTGGCTGCACTACGGGCTGCACTATGGGCTGCAGGGGAATCTCTGCTTTGGTGCCTGGAACACCTCCTCCCATCCTTCTGCTCTGACCTTGGTGTCTGCAGAGCTGTTGCTCTCACAGATTCCCACTCCTTCCTCTGGCTGCTGTTGCACAGGTTTATTTCTTAACTGTGCTATCCCAGAGGTGCTACCACTGCCACTGATGGGCTCGGTATTAGTCATCATCATGTCTGTCTTGCAGCCAGCTAGCGTTATCTCTATTGGACATGCGGGAAGCTTCTGGCAGGTTCTCACAGAAGCCACCTTTCTGACAAAACCTCGCCACACAAACCCAGTACAAGGAGTTACCACTTCACAGAAATTAAGACTTAGTTTAGGTATGTCCACTCATTGATACTGGAAAAAAATTTACTCTATTAGGAAAAAGTCTACATCCCAACAATGACAGGTCACTAGGTGTTAGCACCCAGCCCACCGCTTTAGCCCATGATGAATAAGGAAATCAGCAACAGAATTTCCATCACTTCAGGTCCTGAGTCTATTGTGAATCAATTAAAAGGCACTGCCTACAAGTGAGGAAATGTCACTGTAGTGTCGGCTGAAAAGAAAGTGCATTCAAGACTTTATTAAATTAAATTACAACATTCCGTTACCACATAACCCATAGCAGGAAGAGGGACCACATGGGAAAATTTTCCATTCAGAAACATAAAGCAAAATTAAAAAATAGAGAGGGGCGGGAGGGAGAAAGGAAAATAACATATTGCTTCATTATTCAAGATGTCTATTTCGCTGAAGTTTTTAGGGTGAGGTTAGGAGTGCTCAACAGATTTGCCAACCCGAGCTTACTGCAAAACTGGAGTCGTAACAGCAGCACCAGGCCTCTCACAACAGGCCTTGAGCATTTTCAAGCCCTTGTCACAGAACCTGGTAATAACTTTTATTTGGTTTTTCAAAATTATTTATTTTTTAAAATTAATTATATTTTTGAAATTGGTCTTCATTCTTCTCTGCTTTTAGTGATATTGAAGACATTAATACTTGCCAAAAATTTCTCCCCAACTCTAAAATGGAGTTCTCATTGATAAACACTTGTCTCCTATCACTTAGCTAACTTCCCCTCATATTGTAAAGTGGTGTTGGAAATCCAGGGAACTGCCAGTAGCTGCTACTACCCAGGTAACAGCTCTCAGTTTTATCAAGGTGACAGAACCCTGTAACTGCACGGGAGTAGAAAAGCAGAACTTCATATATTTTGGGGGGTGAATAAATAAAAATTATATTACATGCAAGCTTGTAATTTATGGTAAGATTAATTAATATCATCTACACCTTACCTTTTTAAAAAGGAACATATTAGTTTCTAGTAATCAATGGGATAAAGATGGAATCTATTAAGCCCTTGACATTAACAAATAGTGCTTAGGACAAATCAGGGATTTTTAACCTTGAAATATTAATCTGAAATATGCTAGAAGTTTTATGATATTGTAGCACTGAGTAGAGTGAAACAATGAAGTACTTATGTTCAAGACTATCTGTCAGGTTGGGTTTTGGTTGAAAATCTTGTTACAAAGCTACTCTGAAGACTGCTGTACTTATCAGTTTACTGATTTTTAAACAATATAGTAGTTAACCTAATCTGATCTCACTGTTGCCAGGGCCTAAAAGCTCAAGCCAAGGTCAAGGTAGACAGCAATAGGTCATGAAGGAAATAAAACATTAAATAAGGTGGCTGGCTGCCAACTTTCACGTCAGCATTATTCTTCACCCCCATCCTACTCCACCCTTCCCAAATAATTCTCTTAAAGAGGACAGCGAAATGTGACACATGATCAGAATTGATAAGCCGCCCCAGAATTACAGTGCTATCAGGATAAGTTTTCCTCTAAACTAACTGATACCTCCTGCCACCTCGATAAAGTTTCTCTACTTCATTCAGAAATACAACAACACAAGTATTTGGTAGTTTTTCTGTGAACCTCCTACTAAGGGGAACACCAGTTTGTCTCTCTGAAGGGACAGGGGTCCATTTCTGCCTAAGAGACACTAACAATTGTCCTGGCAGCAGAAAGCGGCATCTTCTAGGTGCATCAGGCTAGCAGAAATTTTACATGAAAGGCATATTGCAAACACACTAACTCAGTAATGCATCCCTTACACCCAGCTTGTGTTTTTCTCTGCTGCCCTGGGAGCACAGGGAGGAAAAAGAAATAATAAATTAACCCCCCCCACATCCTTTAGGGCACATATGAGCCCCAAACTATGCATAAACAAAAGTGTAAGAACATTGTAATCTGTGGCATCAGCTCTTCCACCACTCTTGATCTGGGAGAGGCTTACTCACATGGCCTTTTGCTGAAGAAATGCAGAAAGTCATTTGAGGAACAAAACCAGCTTACATGAACTTCTGCAGAGGCCTGCATGCTCACCTCTCATATTAGGAAAAGGATTTACCAAATTTCAAGACAGAGCTGACTTTTGATATTAGGAAAGGCTTCTTTTATTAGCTAACTAAATACGTTATGTGTGACCAGACAAGAGTTCATCTTTTATGACAGTGCTACAAAGAGCTTATTTTCATCAGTTTCTTGATCGCCTGTCCTTATTTCCCCAGTGTACTGGGAACACAAGTTCTTAACATCTGGAGTTCTTGTCTTCGTACTGCAAGCTATTTGGTAAGAAAAAAGCTGAAAACAAAACCCTAAATAAGACACCTAATTAGTCATTTCTAAAACCCATTATAATATTTCTTAAGTCTGAAAATTTTCCTGAACATGGAGAAAGAATATCAGTAGCAAAACCAAAGTGTCTTAAGGACAGACTTTCTGGTTCTCATTAACATGAGTAAAACCACCTGGACTTTCAATAGAATTAAGAAAAATATCTGTTTCCTTTAAATAGCTCTGAAAAATATATGACACTTGCAGAAGAGTAGACCGATGTAGACTGATCCCTTTCTTGAAATTACTTTTAACAGCCTATAAGCTTGCTTCTGAGCAAGGTAACATGATTTCATGAAGCTTTGTGCAGCCTCACACAGATGAGAGAAATAACAGGAACTCCTACTGCTAAGCACACATATAAATTGAAGTGTTCCAGGTCTCTCACTCAGGCAGTAGGCCAAAGTCGTACCTAGATTCAACCCAGTGTAGGCTACTGATTTACTACAAAGTCCACCAGGTTCACTGTCTCAAAAAATGAATGTTTGCATGCAAGTTCCAGACAATTTGATCTATTTCTGATGCAGAAACCAGTTCCCATATAATCCAAGACCCATCTATACACAACAGGAGTAATTCTTGCCACCACCGTCCTGGACAGATGCGATACGTCATGCCATTTTCCATCACAATCCTAGACAGAAAGCAGAAATATTCTTTGTGCATACTCTGCTACAATTATTTTAAGAAAGAGAGAAAAGGAAATTACCTGCTTAAAAAAATTAATGCTGTGTTTTATTCAGCAGCACACTGGAACAAAACAGAGGAAATTGAAGAATAATATTCCTTCCAACACCAACACAATACACTACCTCTCATACCTCTTATTCCCTCTATGTGCATCTTCTGCTGTACCTGCTCAAAACACCAATCTAGTAGGACAGTTTAACTCCAACATTTTCAAGGATGGATATAATCACAAACAACTGACCCTATTTCCCTGCTTGCGTGATCTGCAATTGTCCACTTTACATTTGCCAGTGACATCTCTGCACATCTCCCCACTTCCTCTGGGAAAAAAAAAAGGGGGGAGGAAGGGGGGTAGAGCATGCAACAGAGGGGACAAAAGTTCAGTTTGCCCAGGTAGCTGCTAATAAAGGCAGCAATAAACAGCTATTTGGATAATGGTAGTTCTGGAGTAGGATTTGGACTACATGGTGCATCTTCAAAACCTTCTCAGACAAGTCATTATTTCATCTATTCTTTAACACAGAGTTAATACTCTTAAAATACTTGCAACAGCCAATATTTCACAAACAAGTTAATAGGGAAATTAAATCCATACATGCAGATTTTAAACTCTACACTTTACAGTTCATTGAGGTTTGCTCTGATTCATCAGGTCTACCAAATTATGAGGGCTGCTTTTAGGCTGTCATGAAGTTTAACAGCCCACACCTTTCTAAGTGCTAGAAATCATCTCTTCCAACCCCAGTGCATTGAGATGCATTACATTTACAGACAGAATTAAAGAGTTTTGAAAGAGTGCTACAAATTAATTTGTTTCTAAAATGCATTGCTGACATACTCCACCCATTCCAAGCCCGATACAACTGTCATTCAGAGCAGTGATGTAATCCAGCCTGGCAAAAATCAGGACAATTCAAGCTTTCTAATAAGTCACAGCTATTGCTGAGACAATGTGCATGAAGAGAACTGAATAACATGTATTACTATCTCAAATTTAATTTCTGATTCCTACCATTGCATTTCTTTTTCACCAGCTGATCACAATCATTCAACCACCTAAACTTTAATTGAGCCTTTTTTAATCACATTAAATTGTGTTTGAGGTGATATGAAAAAAAATGTCATTGCAATTCTCCCATAGGTATATACTGCCTGAAGGTACGTGGACATACCAAACTAGACTGAGAGCAGCTTGCACAAAACTGTTTCTGTCAGTATAACTGTGGACATAGCCCCACTGAGATATGATTTCCGACCTACCACACACCTTATACTCCTCAAAGTACTGCATTGAACCACACACCTAAACAACCTTGAATACATGCAAGAAAAATATGCCTGCAGTTCTACTCCACGTTTAGTATCTTCCTCTGGAGAAAATAAACCTTTGCCCCTGTAGCTGTATACAGATTGGCTTTCACAGTTTACCTCAAATCAGAAAAAACTTTCCTAGGTTTCACTGGGATTTTTACAGGAGGAGTTGTTCATATAGGTGAAATTGGTGCTGAGGTCTAAGCCTAAAAAAGACTAAACCAGCAGCATCTCTAGAGCAAAAGTTGTGAGAACAGTTGCAGCTCCATTTCTGTCTAAAACTAAATACTAAACTTGAAGCTTGTACAAATAATTCATGGAAATGGGTGGAGGGATTTTCTATGAGGGCATTTTACAGAGAACAAGAGCAGCTTACTTGCTTAAAACAATTACATTTTAAAAGCTTGCAATTCTTTTCGTGTGTGTGTGTGCGAGTCAACCCTCTAAGCAACTTTGAACAATTTAGCCTAGTATCTTAGGCAACAAGTTGTTGCCTAAGATTTGAAAGAACCATATGTGTGTGTATATATCTGCCTTCTTTCCAAGAGGAAGAAAAATTGCTGGGCAGGGTAGGGATGAACAGTTTCCTTCATTTCCCCAGAAGGCAGCAAAGAGTGTCGAACAACCTCAAGCTCACAGCACCCTATCAAATCCAATTCCATACTTTCGTAGTAAGCTACAAGGAAACATCACAGTTGTTCTTATGCTTTACCTGTACTTACACAGAGTATATCAAATTCTCACCTTAAACCAGCTTAATAATTTAATAATAATTCTCAGGCATCAATATTGAGACTAATGCCATTCAACAGCTTCAGTAATGGCTTTGATGAAGGGAGTGAGTGCATTTTCAGCAAGTCTCTGGACAGTACTGGTCCAGGGTGAATAGCCAGTGTTCTGGGGATAGGACAGGTGGGAAAAGAAAAAATAAAAATAGGCCAATGCAATCCCGTCAAGTTCAATGCAAACACCAGGTCCTGCCCCAAAGATATCACATCACATGTGGCCAGGGCAGGAGCTTTGCAGAAGACTTGGGTAACCCAATGCACAATCAGTTCAACATCGTCAGAAGTACACCCTTGCAGCAAAGGTGGCTATCCACAGATAAGGCTCTATGAACCACAACAGAGTTGGCACAGTGGTGAAAACTGCTTTTCCTCATTTACCCAGCCCTTGTCAGAACTCACTGGCAGGGCTGGATTCACTTTGAGGCCCTTGATGATCTTGAGGTCTTTTCCAACCTAGTTGATTCTATGTCCAAGCTGCAGTGGGCACCCAGGAGAACCAGGTAAGCTGGCACATGGATCACAGAACCTACAAAAGGCAGCTGTAGCAGGTGGCAGATGCAGAGGGGCTCTTGTGAAAGGTGCATAATGACAGGAAGAGATGTGATGGGCACAAGTAGCTAACCACAAGATTTCAAATAGAAAAATGTATTTCTTTTCACCATGAGGGTGATCAGACATTGGCTTGGCTGTGGAATCTTCATCTTTGAAGTAAGTTGATCAAGTTGAAGCTGCTTGGAGCAGGATGGAGGACTGTATGATCTTCATACCATTTGCAACTTAAGTTATTGGTTCATTTTTCCTAAAAAGGTGCCTTCTGTCAAAAAAATAAAAGACAAATATATTCTTCCCCCCCACCACCAGCCAATCATACGATCACTCTCTTTAGCAGTTTGTACAACCTGGTCCTCTGAAACGTGACTCCTGTCCTTCGGTTTCATTTCAGAAGACACTAGGTGAACTAGCTTTACATAGAGTAGCTTTTACAGAATGTATAAAACTGGAAAGGCACCAATCAACTAACAGTATACTAGAAAATCATTGATTACATTTTTAAATTAAAAGAGGATAGCTAATTTGATCACAGGATTTATTTGTAAAGAAATGCAGGGGATGCCACTTTGACTCTGAATTAGCAATTTGAAGCAATGCAGTTGAGTAATCTTTCTAGCAACCAGAAGATACAGGCAGAAAAATAAAATGGCTATTATTTACTCACATTCAGGTCACAGAGTCACAGGGTGACGGAGTTTGGAAGGGACCTCTAGAGACCATTTAGTCCAAGCTCAAAACATGGCTTTTCAGAAAGTTATCTTTAATGGGATTAACCTGATGGCTTTGCCAGAACCCTAATAGGCAAGAGTTAGTGTGGTAAAACTGTAAGCCTGACACCACAATACCCACAAATAGTAGCTTTTTTAAAGAAGGGCAACAGAGACAGGTAGGTCTAAAGCAGTTAAAAGCAGCCATATTTTTTGCACTTACGTTACACATCATTCTGTCACAAGTTTCTTAAGGCACCTGAAAGGGCAAGACTGGGCTTGAATTCCAATGTGTAAGACACAGAATCTGCAGCTAGGAATGCAATAAATCCAGAATGAACTTCACACCTTCAGTCAGTCAATTTTCCTTTTTTTTTTTTTCTGATGAACTCAGTATCATTGGAATACCCAGTGTGTTTTTTTGAAAAACACTGCCCTCAAATTTATGCCCAGTCAATGGCAGGAGTCTGCTGAAAATCCCAGTGAATCTGTACCAGCTCCCAAAGCTTTCTGATCACATAGGTCCCTAAGAAAGTGATGTCCCTAAGAAAGTGATATCCCATCTACTTTAGAGTCAACAAGCTCATACAGCCACCCAAGAAAAAGTAACATGCCATGAATCGACCTGCAGTTGTGCTTAGGAGGAGTGCTCAGTTTGAAAAGGCACAAGTAATGCCACAATAAAATAACTATTTAAAGACAGCCAACAGAGCAGAAGGAAGGCTGGCGCAGATTCAGAAGTGCTTGAACTCAGGAAGTTATCCCATGAGGAGTGCACCAGAGGGAAGGAAGTCTATAAGAAGGGACCACTGATTTTCTTGAAAGATGACATCTGGGCACCTGCTTGGAATACAGGAGGTGCTGTTAGGGAATTGGAAAAAAAGGAAGCACTGGTCACAGTCAAGAAGCACAAGGAACTGCCAAAACATCAAGTCCAATTACAATTTGAAAAATCAAAGCATCTAGTGATAAGCTCTTCAGCTATATTTAAAAAATTAAAAAAAAAAATTAAAAAAAAAAAAAAGAATAAAATCAAAAGGTAAGACATCCAGAAAGAACTGCAGATGAAGACCATTTAGGAGCAGCCTAATAATTAAGACATAAGAGTAAGATAAGAGCTGTTTTAACTAAAGGGTGTTGCTTTAGAACAAATAGGCGTTTTGGCCCTAAACAATTTTAGGCTTTGAATGAAAGAAATATTTTGGATCCTCAGAAAAATAAAGCTTTGAAATAATCTCCCACAGAAAAAGAAGGGAGGGGACAAAGTGCTTTCAAAAAGGGCTCAACAAGTTACTGAAAGGAACTTCATGAAGCAGTTACTCCAGCAGCAGAGCAGCTGATCCCAGTGTCCAAAGACATCCTTTCAAATTCTTTGTTCTCCTTCAGAAAAGGCCATTAAGATCCTTGCCCACCTTTATTACAATGGCCACTATGACATTCGCACACTGTAATTTGTGAAAAGGATTTGCAAACCCTTTTAGCCTTGTAAATGTTATTTCATCACTAAATGTAAAAAAAAAAGTAACAAACAAATCAGCTGAAGAAATAACATGCACTAATGCTAAAGAAAAAAAGCCCTGAAGGACTGTTCTACATTGCCTTTCCACATATAATTAATCCATCTCCAAAAATGGATTGATCTGTAGCAGAGTAAATCAAGGTTGCTAAAATCCCAAATTACTCTGCAAGTGAAGAGACACTGAAAAGCATTTCCTCCATCCCTAATGATATTGCTCCCAATTCTGAAACATGGTCAGAGCGCAATTGGTTGACACGTGTCAATGTTAACTTGGTTTTACAGAAAAACAGCTAGAAAAGCTTTAGTGGAAGTACTTTGGCAAGATGTGCTTCACTTGAAATGAGTGTCTTTCAGAAGACTGGTACAATGGCCATTCATTTGTTCAATTTTTAGAAGTCAGCAAAATAGTTGACAGTTTTCAGAAATAAATGAGACTTTTCATTGTGAAATGAATGCCTTCTCTTGCATCAAGTATTTGGAAAACTGTGCTAAAAGTCAAAATAAAAATAAAGTTTCAACTGGCAGGAAACAACTGAAAATTCTGAAAATTAAATGAAAGTCTTTTTCCTGGAGTAGCCTTACACTGTATGTTTACAGCAAGATTTTGTCCTCTGTCACAATCTATTATCTGTAGTCACAGACTGTATAACCCCCCCATTTTTCTAAACTTGTACTAGTGCTCATCTCCTTGTAAAAAGTTAAGACAGAAGTTTGCTTTTATAAAAGTTTACTAGATGTATTAGAATAAGAACATAAATTGTACAGAAGAAGAACTCTTCTCCCCAGTAAAGAAACTTGACTCTCTCTGCCAATTAAATGCAGACTTAAATTAGTCAACTGAATACAGAATTTAGAAGAAAAGCAGAAATGGAGTAAGTCTTCAGGAATGCACCACATTTTCCTATAGCAGCAAAAATGCCACAAGGCATACGTAGTTACAATGCAAGTTTAGGGACAGGAAGAGCTGAGTGCAGGGATTTGCATCATGTATATGTAAAAAGGCTTCCTTTTAGGTGCTGGGGTAACAAGTGAAAAATGGAACATCATAACTGAGGCTTCCATAAATTAAATACTTTTTTAAACTGCAACTAAGTTGGTCACTGCTACCAGTTTAATAGACCCTGCGTGGTTTCATCTTCAGTTTTCTGTGGCTTACATTCCTTGCCAGGATACGTCAATCTGTATAAACCACAGCAAAAATTGTTAAAATTGTGATGTCTAGGCAGCTGCAAATATCCAGCCAACAGCAATCAAAAGCATAAAAAATAAAAAGTAAAGTCTTCCCTCGCTTATATGTTTTTTTAAAAAACCCCCTATAACAGACTACAGGGCCTGCAGAGGAGTCAAATTAAGCAAATCACTCATCTTTCCTGGAAATATTAATTCCTGCTTCGGGCACACAAGCATCACGGTGAAAACTGGCATCAGCCCTGAGATCTCAATTGACAGAGCAGATGGGGAACTGGCTGGAAAGCCGGTGTGGGCTTTACCGACCCTGGCTTTGTGGGACAGCCTTGCTTGGAGGGCTGCCAGATGCCACAGCTGAATGGGGGTGCCACCCCCATGAGGGCACACAGCTGATGCACAGGCAACTGGGGAGAGGAACTGTAAAGAAGGAGCTTCTGATCAGCCAAAAATCTATTGTTTCCAGGACCTTGGGCTGCATTTAAAATGCAAGGAGAGAAGGGTGAATACTTCCCCTTTCTAGTGCTGCTGGAACAAAGCCATAAGAGAACATTGAGAGAGGTCTTGGCAGAAGCTGCCACAAGCCTGGATGCCTTTGCTGGAAAGCAGTCCCCATGCAAGCAAGCAGTAGGGTAAAACCTTGAAAAGGGTGAACAAAGCTGACAAAGCCAAGCACTGACTACAAGTAATAGCAGTGGACTGATTGCTGAGGAAATTCTTCATGCCTCCTGGAAGGCAGTAGGAACATCTCTGCCAGATATTTAACACCTATTTACCATTAGGAATCTACCAGCACATTCAATAGTTTTTTTGAAAGTTCATCAAAAGATTGTTTCTTGCACTGCAAAAAGCATTTTCTAAGGTGACACTCCACTGAATGCTTTGGTCAACCTAGCATCTGGTATTGGAGTGATGCTTTGTGTCAAAACAATTTGCCTGTTCAGTATTCAATCCTACTGTGCTGTTAACTAGCTACCAGAAGCAGGAAAATCCATGGAGCTTTCAGCTCTCTTGGTGCATATGAAAATCCTTACATGGCAAAGTCCTTGGTATGAGAATCTGCAGCAGAATAATTGTCCAGCAATTAACAACTGCTTGAACTGGATCCATGTAAATCTTATTCAAGCTAGCCCCCCTATCTGAGAAGTGACCCAAATTTCAAAGTTCAAGTGGTTCCACCCTTGGAACCCATTTCTGGGCACAAATAAGAAAGTGATTGGGAACAGTCAACACAGCTTTACCAAGAAGAAACCCACTTGGCTGCCTTCAGTGATTCAGTAATGTTTGGCTTTTTTAAGCCTTTTTACTGCTATCTTCTTCAATATTCTTGTAATCAAACTGGTACATCAAGGTCTGAATGTCTGGACAACTAAATGGGAAAAAAACTGGTTGAATGATTGGCTCCCAGACGGTAGTGATTACTTAGTTGTACTCTTCCCAGGATAGGAACAAGCACCAGAGGGGTCAGTCCTCAGACCTCTGCTGTTTAACATCTTTATCAATGATCTTGGAGGAGCTGACAGAGTGTAGGCTCACCAGATTTGCAGATCACACAAAACTTGAGAGAATTATCAACACATCCAAGGGCAGAGCTGCCATCCCTAGGGACCCAGATAGACTGGAGGAATGAGCCAACAGGAACATCATAACATTTATCAAGGACAAATGCAAAGTCCTGCACTGACACACACAGTGGACCAAAAAGCCAGGACTGAGGTCTGTCTTATTCAGCCCGCTGGATTCTACCCCTTATGCTGCATTACAGTTGGCCCTGCCCAAAGGATTTCTGTGAGAAGAAGTACCAAGAGATCTCCCTCCTGTCAGCTTTTATTAACAAAAAGGTAAAGGCCAGGCAACTATTACCCCAGGCATGCAGCACTGCACTCTACTCAGTACTTCATTCTGCCAACTATTGCATATTGAGGTCTGGGTCCCACAAGTAACAAACTTCCTACTGCAATTATTGTAACATCTGTGGATTAAAGGTGCTTACAGCACATGCGATTGAGCACAAAGTCACTCTAGAAGGAACACGTCAGAAATTGACCAAATGAGCCCAGAATAGACTGAAACTGGCTGTGGCACTTACTTCCAGGTACCATCCTACTGTACTACTATCTGCTTCTTTGATTCTTACAACCTTTAGCAAAAAATGTATACTATAACATTTTTTGATATATTGTGCCATTCTGAACTGGAAAATAAATGTAGAACTCCATATTTTACACTCACAATGAAAGTGTTGCCTTTTGGGGACAGAACAATGTTTTACTTTTACTGGAAATGGCAGGAGGGAAGAAGATCCAGACCAAGGAGTTCCAAAATATCCCCAAATTCACAGATTTTCCACTTCCATCATTTGCAGTCTTTGAGCAACCACTACAGTTTGGAAGCTATCTAGATAAATGACTCACTTTTGGAATATTCCAGCTGTCACTGATCTCCCAGAAAGATGCCTGAACAAATGAAAACACTTTAGCAAGAGTCTGATATCTGCAGCCAGAAAACCTCACATCAGTAACTCAGTTTTATTGCAAGTCTCAAGATACAACTAATATAAATGCACTTTGTCCCTTGGCTCAAGGAATCAGTATATCTCAACTTTTGAATAGGCTTCTACTTACCATATATGAATGCATAGAAATTCAAACAGCTGACACTGCTCAGCATTCCAGTGAGCAGATCCCCGCAGGCGGTTCCTAGAACCCCAACAGCACTTTTGGAATCAGGGTTCTGAAAGCCAGTTTCCAGGTTTTTATTCTGCAAAAGGACTTGAATTGTACTTCTAAGTGCAGGTGTGAATGGCAAAACCTGGCGTTTTTTTTTGCCATGACTGCATTCAAGCTTAATACTGTATAGTTGCAGTTCCGAAAAGACACTTAATTATTCAGTAAGGTGACAAGGTGCCTTTATTCAGAGCTGCCTACTCTATGCATAAAAACATTCAAAAATCGTTACTTCCATCACACATGGGAGTGAGAGGGAAGCTTTCAATCATTTGTAGATTCAAGTTACTGCAGATAGTTAAACACCTGATTTATGGATACAGGCACTCTTTGCCTCAGCGCATTATGGTAGCGCATGTTTTGTTTTTTGTGGCTCCAATTTTGCTTCAACAAGTCAATTGTGGGTGGAAGTAACCAAATAGTATGTAAGATGCCAAGTAGAGGCCTCTGCAAACTTGGCCCACAGTGTGCATACTTGTTAGTCTTAAATTTGCTGTTCTCATTTTAATCCCCTGCGCTTCTAGCATCTGTAAATTGTTTAACAAATTTAAGTCCTTCATTTATCCACTCTACAACCCAATCTGCTTTCCTGTAGTATTTTATCATTAGATTTGTGGAGTTGCCATTGTTCCACTTGAATGTTAAATGAAGCTGGATAGTAAATGATTCTAATATTTAAGCAGTTGCCAGCAAAAAGGTGAGGGTATCAATAACAGCATGCTGGTTGTTTAAAATATTGCTGCCACTAATGAGAGTGCAATAGGAAATACAGCCATGTATTTCAACTCTATCTCCAATCATACTATTTTTTTATTTCATCTCTGCAAGTTACATCATCATGATAGGTAAATATTATGTGCTAGTGAGATGTTAAGTACCATATAAATGATTTAAGATTACTTAAACTATTTATCATTGGGTTTCTTCCTAAGACAGAAACAAATGGGAAAGATGTGCATGCTTTGGTACGTTCTTGACTAAGCTTCCTGTGAAACTCAAGATATCTTCTGGCATATATTTCTACGTCATGATAATTTGACCAACAATTCATTGCATAATAATATAACAGTGGATGGAACTATTGCTGGTGTTTCAATGTATTAATATGCTAGGTTTTCCTCTGTAGAAAGGAGCAAAGGATAACGTAATATCACTACGGTATAGATAATGTAATTTTTTTTGGAAAACATGATACAAAATTGTCCTTAATAAAAACCCACATAAGCACTGAATAAACAAAAATGTAAAATTTAGAAGCAGCTCCCCGTTTTACCTGAGGAAAATGAAAAAGAGTGAAATAAATGCAAAGGATCTGGCGTGCAGCGAAGTAAAAAGAATCTTTCCCTCACTTCAGATTTCAACCAGTTGCACATTTCCAGACAGCTGTCCTGTTTCAAATAAATAGGCAAAGTCTGCCTCAGGATACAGAAACTTTTCTATTAATATTTTTTTGGCTAGATAAAAGTAATCTGCCATGGAGTACCTACATCTGTATATCCTTAATGAACTTAGATTATGTTTCCTGTTACTCAACAAAAACCCCATACACACAAAGAATCAAAAAAGCTTAAAAAACCCCAAAACTAAACTATTTGGAAACAAAGTCATATTTTAAGTAAAAAGTGCTATGGGTAGCTTTATTGCCATGGCATAGCATCGTTTCTCAAGAGTCTTGTCTTGCAATGAAAGTTTCTCTTGCCTGGCAGATCTGATTTCCTGTTCCTTGATGAACTGCAAAAATTAGTCCAATGGAGTTCTAGGCAATTCACTTGGTTCCCACTGTTCTTCCAGCCCTTCCAAGCACAAAACCCAGGAATATTTGCCATCTGATGTGCTATGTAAGCAAATAATATGTCTTTCTTCTGGAAGGAGATGCAAGTCTGACAACTGTGTAGGGAGATTAACCTTACTTCATATGCAGCTTAATTTATTTCAGACCTGAACAGCTAAATGAGTTAATCAATCTCAACAGCTGACCACTATGATTCGATGACCGCATACAGCCAAACCCCAAAGCAAAAAGAAGGCTGGAGTAAGTGTGGCAGCCAGGACTTTTAAATGCACAAAAAACAGGTGAGAATACAAAATCATCTGGTTATCCAAGACAGGCAGCTGCAGACAGAAAAAACATGACAGCTGCTTGCAGTAGGTAGTGTTGAGTAGAAAATTAGTTTTCCTTACAAACTTACATATTTGCAATAGATATCCCAGGAAGATGTCTAGAAAGGCACAGAGGGATCTTAATTCCCTTTTAAAAAAAAAATTCCATTGTAATTCAGCTTATCTGTGACAAATACTAGTTTTTACAAAAAAACCTGCAGTGTTCCCATCAAAATACAAGTGAAAGATTTGAATGAAAACCTGACAATTATGTGCAACTCATAACATCTTGGGACTAGACACTGGTCACTCAAACAGCACAAAATAGGATGCTGCCCAACACAGATGCCAGCTGAATACTGCCACCAGACAAGAAACATGTAAATTCAGATGAAAATCTGCGCTGTAATATTTGAAATCTGCATTTGTTTGGGACAACAAAGAACTCTTTTTTCCATGAAAAATGCATGCTACTAGTCAGAAAAACTGTTCATATGTAACAAAAGAAACAGTAGCTGACTAGTGGGAAAGTTAGTGACTTATGGGAAACATAAAGCAGTTTAGATACAGAAAACAAAACAGCTGCAAAATTATATTCAACAGCTCTGCAACTAGGACACAGAGCTGAATTCTAACTAGCAGCAACATGCATACAGAGCGCCTTCCTGAAACCTCCTGAAGCATAGGGCAAGTGAAAAAATTGAGGACTACCAGGGACAAAAACTCATCTAATCCCACCCTTTGGGTGGGGTGAGACAGACACATGGAATTTATTTCCATTTCATCCATCCTGCCTCACATCCTGATCCCTCATCACATACAACATTAATATGGAACTTGAGAAGATTTCATTACAGCTACAGTGCTGTAGAAGAGCAGTGTTTATCAGCTGTACCTGAACTAGGTTTAAAATTACAGACAACAGAACCAGATCAACTCACACAGAAATCAAACACACTCCTTAAATAACATAGGTGTCAAAATTATGAGGAGGAATCCTTCCTTCCAGTTCACCTTCCGTATTTTTGGGATGGGTTATTTATTACCAGTTAGGATTATCTTTTGATGGGTTAACACTCAGAAAAGTTATTCTAGGATAAATAAAAACAGGTATTGGCAGTACTGAAATAAATCATATTCCCATATTTGAGAACAGTAGGTGACTTTTAAATCATGAGTTAATTCTACACGGGAGCAGCACAATTAGGTTAGAATTTTCAAAGCAATATAAAGTCATTAAATATTTAAATTCTGTAATAAAACAAGCCCTCAGGTGAATTCTTACAGTCATCAAATCTTTAAACAGACTAATTGCAACCTTAATGCTTGTAAAGATGTTTTTATGACATTCAACTAATAGGCAAAATATTTCAAATAATGTTTGGATGCTTGAGTTTACAAACATATGTCAAGGACTTAACTTTTGGCATAGATAACTGAACCTACTACTTTGAAATTCAGTGTCAAGGCTAACAACTGACCAATCTAAATGCATTCAAGTGGAAATATATTGGCACTGAAAGAGTTCATTTACTTTTTGCTGCTTCTTTTACCGGAATAGAAGAAAGGGTCTAGATTTCAGACTTCATTCACCTGCACTTCTGGCTGAGCAGCCAGTACTGCAGAGAAGTATTTCAGCATAAGGAAGCCATTGATCATAACAGTATTAGATTATAAAAATCTGATTATATTGCAACAAGCCTGTTCTGAATCAACACTAAGTGTTGGGTTTTAATACTGTGTATGCAGCAAACATACTTGCTGAGAATTATGGTCTACTTCGTTTATTCTCATTTTGAATGCTTTTCTCCTCAGATGATTTACGGTTCTATTTTCTCTTTCAAGGCTCATTTCCTAGAATTCTTAAACTGTTTCAACTTAACCACTTCCAGATCATTCATTAGATGTTTCATTAAAGTTGTGATCTTACAGTGCTCACTCAACATTCCTATCACTGATTCATTTTCACGTGGCAAGTGAGTTTTGAACAGTAATTATTTCATCCCAGAACTGAGTTTTATGTTATCTGTATAAGGCAACTTGCCAGCCTGCATGTTGTTACTAACTGTGCATCTGGTTTTGCAGCATCCTCCTGGGCACCACTTTAAGACTTGTTTGGAGATTCCAAATTTTAGTCCTACAGTCCTCAAGCACCCAGTCTCCACGAAACCTCACATCAACTGAACCATATCAGGAGTGCAGGTAATGCCTCTATCTTCCCTCAGATTTCCTCCCTACTTATGCAAAATACCTTCTACCCTGAGGCAGCTTTGCAAAGTCCACTCCTCCTAGAGTCAGGAAGAACTTGGAAACAAAATGCATGCTCAACCTGTGAGTGACTAAATTAGAATGTGTTAGTTGCATCTATGTCAATGCTGAAACCCAGCCTTTCTTCCCACCACAGAGGCAAAGCATTTACAGAATGATCTTAAGAAGACTGAGTACTGCTCTCCAAGTTTGAGAGACAACAGTCTCCATGAACCAGAAAGATTGATCAATAATATTTCTCAGTAAATGCAACCAGAAATGTTACCACCTTCAAAATAACACTGAAAAGGGATTCTGTGATACTCTTAAGTGGCTGCCGCAACAGACCAATTTGAAAGAGAATCACTTAAATGTTCACATGCACATCACAAGTCTTATAAGGAGACAACAAACAAACAAACAAAAAATCCAAAAAAAGAACCTGGTAGAATCATAATTTTTTTTTTTCCTCCAGACTTTTTTTTACTATTGCTTACAGAAGGTTCTCGACAAATGCATCCAGAATATCTAACTATTGTTTTAAGTTTGGGTATTAGTTTGCAGCAGAGTCACTACCTTTTAGTTTGCTAAATACATGCAGCAGTTGCAACAGTTGCTTTTAAATTAAGTTCTTAAAAATACTATAATTTCTATTATCTGTTTTCTTGCACTTAATTTTCATATATATAATATAAGAGAAAATTAAGATATGTGTTATTAAATATAAGTAGTATGCAGGCTTGCACATACACTTTATCAGCTGAAAAAGTAATAGATGGATTTCAGCTATGATTATAAAAATCTACTCATCCACCAATATTCCAAAAGGGTTAATGTTCACTGTTAAACTTTACATAGTTGGAATGATCACATGATGCAGAGTAACACCTGGAAATACAAATACAAAAGTGTAGACTTGTGCCATTTTAGCAGTCCTAGACACAGAGAAAGCTATGGTGTTAACATATCCATCCAATTTGCTTGAATGTATGAATCCCTATGAGATTCATTTTCCCCTAAGCAAAATGTGTGATTAACCTTTAAATGGGGCAGGTTTTGCTTCTCACATATGTATCGTGCATTTGATCATACAGCAATGCAGCATAATACTTAAATGTGAATTGCACCATCCTTGTCCAGAACAATTCCCATAATATTCATACCATTCACATTACTGAACAGATGTACTTGGTTTACTCTTCAGTTTCTTGTTAGCATGGTTCTCTTTAAAGTTTCTTAGTAGCTCCTAGAAAGCTAGCTGTAACAATCCTAACTTTAAATTACTTCAAGTTCAGTTCTATTATTTTGATACCTTCACAAAATTACTAGAAACAACTATCCTACTTCATTATGTTACATCCACTTTGCATAAACACAAATAAACCTATCAGATAAAAAGTGTACATGTGTGAGAAAGAGTGAAATTAGGCCCACTGGTCACTACCTAGCTTACATATACAGAAGCATGCTAGCAATGCACTGCTCAGCCACTTCAAAACATAGCAAAATCATTTGCATCAGCTGAAGAACACAGACTAATACTACTGCACACAGAAAGCAGTGCTTAATGTGGTATATCATAAAAAAGACTAACACTTATCAGTGTCCAAAGCCAAAATATACTGTACATTCTTTTAGGCATCTGATGGCCGGGAGACCAGTCTATTGGTAAAAGACGAATAAACCAACATCTAGGAAATTCCTGGGTTAACAAAGTAATGCATATAGACTCCTCCTCTTGACTCTTCCGTTGCCTGTAACACCCCTGAGAATTAAGTTATATATCATTGTTAAATAAAACACAGCTTATTACTGAGTCATATAATTTGCCTTCCTAGGGAATGAAAATATCATTTACTAGAAAGAATAATTCTCTCTGCTTAACAGTACGTTTCTTCTGGCACTATTGTATTTATCACTCATGGTTTTCATCTAATATTTATTTCATACCATTATAAAATTCATAGCCAGTGTTTAGATACATCTTAATTCTTGCAGAGTGAGTGCCATCACCCTTAGAGTAAGGGTTAGATTTTGCTCTCACATCAAGGCAATGCTGTGGAAGCCCAGAGTTCAACTGGGATAATACAAACAAAACTGAACCAAATAACATCATATATTGGTTATCAGCCAAAAGACTGACAGCTGCGCTACTGGACTTCAGTTGTCTGCCAACTTTTGGGCAGGTATGCACTCTCAACATGAAGGACGGAGACTCTTGAAGCCAGAGGATTACGTTTAGATAGCTTCTACTACTTCTCCTAAAGCACATATTCTCAGGCAGCCTAAATATGGACAGAGAGTATTGTCTGTCTGATGCACATCTAGTAACATAGGTCTCCACATTAAGACAAAAAGAGGTTTTGTTAGAAGCAACACAGACTGAAACCAATGAATTTACAGCCAGACTTCATTCCAAGTAGGACTAAAACCCTACAGGACAGGTCTTTGTGGGGCTAGCACCTTGTACAGCGATTTCTATAAAACGCTGAACAATCCTCTGCAAGCGTGGATGAGAAAGGAGTTCACAACTTCTAGATGATCTCAGAGAGAAAAACAACAGTCACAGTCACTAAAATTTTCTCTCATCTTCCACAACAGCTAATCCTGCCAAAGTAATCCCAGTCATTTCAGAACGTTTCCTTTTTCTAAACTTCCACATTTGCAGTGAAGGATAATTTAAGATACTGCCTTTTGCATCAATTTTGCAAATTTCAAAGGTACTTTTGCAAGAAGCAAAGGTATTTTGCTAGACCTTCCCCCAGATCCATGGACCAATATTTTGAACATCCCTAGAACAAAACTTGTGTCATACCAATAGCTAGAAGTCAGACAAGCAACATTTTTGATATTAAAATGTGCCATGTTTGGCAGGAAAAACTGTTTAAAGACAATACTGCAATTAAATTGTCTTCATCTTTATCCAAAATAAAAGCTTAGTTTATTAATACACAAGATTTTCAACTGTTTCTGCTGCTTAAAGCACACACAAATTTAATTTCTTCTCAAGCTGATGGTGCACAGGTATCTGCTGTCATATTCAAAAAAAACACCCATTGTGCTGTGAACCATAGGAGAAAAGCATCAGTGATGACAACCCAAACAGCACTTCTTCTACACTTACAAGTTTTTGCTATGCTTTTAGAAAACACGTAATGCTAACTTCACAGCATAAAGGATAAAGATAGGTTCCAAGCTAAGCCATGCTTGAAGCATTTTACATATAGTATTTCATCTATTAAAATAATATTGTTCATTTAAACCAAAACAGTTTTCTAGTTGCACAACTAAGACATGACTTCAGCACCCAAGTCTGAGTTCAGAGTCTTCATGTACGAAGCCTGTTTTGGAACCTAGAATGTAGACCAGTGCTCATTAATTTGTAAGACATTTTTTTAAAGTACTTTTGCATCATTGGAATTCTTTATTTTTTCACCCTACACTCCTTGACAGTTGTGTTCAATCTGATGGTAGATTTCATATGAGTATCCCATTACACTTTGTCACAGTTTCTAGTGAAACATGCCTGTTTCCAGCAATCCAAGAGCTACAGCTGTCGACTATAATTATCATTGAAAGCTGGACCCAAATAACACATTACTCCAGTATTTCAAAGAAATCTTAAAACAAGACCCTTTAATCAGAAAACAAATATCCTCACTTTCCATTAACAATGTCCATTACAAGCCTCCTGTAATGAATAAATGAGATTCTTCAAAGAACTAAAAAAAAGAAGGCTCAAATTTCAGACTTTAAATTGAGCTAAAACCCCAGAGGCAAACTGCAGGTTTTAGTTGATAATCTGCCACAGGAGAGTCCCATCATTTTCACTATGAATATTATCTGAAGAGAGATTTGAGGAGAACTGATGACTTCCAGACCACAAAGCACTTGACTCCCAAGAACCTACTATTCTGTCAAATCTCTTAGCCCCCTCTAGGAAAGACGCAAGAGCAGAATAGCTTATTGTTCCATGTCAAAGCTGCTCAATTTTTTTTCTTTTCCTGGCGTGTATGTTTCCTTCTTAGTTACACGCACAGATCTGAATTTAATCTGAATAGGAAGCACAACTCAAGCTGACAACGTAATTGCTTAATTGTTGCAGCCTGCTCACCTTCCAAAACAAACTGGTCCAAAAGAAATCAGAGGAAAATAGAAATTAACTGATTGTGTCTCAGGAACCAGAGCATGGAACACGGTGGAATAACACAAATAGAATAATGATTGAAAAATATTTTTCTAGTAATGTCAATCAGTGCCATAAAATTCATAAAAAGTCAAAAGAAACCTTCAGATTAGCATTTAGTAGTTTGTGCTCACATATTCCTTCCCTCCACCCCCAACTTACTCTGTGTCAGTGTTGATCTGATAAAGTTTTGCAGCCACAGATACATACCCTTTAAAACTAATGAAGTAAATAGAAAGTTTATTTCTAGGCAACATAAGTATGTTAATAGTCACTACTCCTATGAGTCTTTGACCACAACAGAAACAGATTAAAGCATCTTTCACAGAATACTGTCACTAAGCCATTCTTTGGCATGAGACAAGTTATTTTTGAAAAACACATTACTGTCTTTCTTTAAAGCAAAGCCACCACCAGCACCTGCCAGCAACAGGTACATGGCACAGTACCTACCTGTTCTGTTTCAGAACAGCCCCTACATCAAAACGTTTCCATCCCTGTTGCTTGAAATGGTCACAAAACCAGTGTAACACTGGACCTTCCCACTTGAAGCTTATCCTCCCATGCAGGGCAGTGGATTTCCGCACTGCAGTGGAGTCCAGCAGGTAGCACTGCTTTCTAGCAGGGCACGCACAGGAGATCTCATGCTGAGTTGGACTCACTTTTGTGGGGTGTGGGGGAGTTTGAAGGAGCCAGGCAAATGCTCTGACCTTTGCTCTTAAAGAAACTAGAATAGATCCAGAGAGGCCTGAAACTCTCACTGGGTGGCATATGTAGCCTCTTTGAAGAAAGCTTTGCTGTCCTTCAATGACACTTGAGCAGAGAAAGCAACATGCCAGCAACAAGTTTTATTGTCCGCCTGTCCAATATCACACACTCACTGCAGTCTTCCACTCAGATTACCAAGTCACCACTTTGTTGAGTCACAATATGTTTGCGTAAAATATTTGACTGCACTAGGAAAAAAGCCTGAGCAGCAGCTCTTGTCACAGAGAGAAGGTACCAGGAATAAATGACAGACTGCTTCTTAAGGAAAGTAGGAGATATGAAATGAATCTGATTGGCAGTATTTTGAAACATTCCATCTTCCCAATAGACTGACAGTTCTCACTCAAACACAGCACATCTCACCAAGCACTCTGCAGTTAGCCAGCCCTGAGAGAATGATCACTGCTAGATTATGTCAATGCAACCAATAAAAGACCTTTGAGGCTTCTGTTTACATATAGGCCCAAAGGAATTTTCTTTCTGAAGAGGTTACTCAGAAAGGGTGTCAGCACAGCTTCAGCACTAAGAGCTCTATGTTCAAGCAGGGCTTCTCTGGCCTGACCTAATGGAATAACTCATTCACAAATGCAAGCAGTATTTATGGAATCCCTGTGTGATCTTAAAACAAGAGTAATTTTTTTTCTGTATTTGCGAAACAGAATTGATATTTATTATAAATACTTAAATGCATTCTCCCTCCCTCCCTCTTTCTCTTTGCAGGAAAAGCCTGTTATTTTCACAACTGAAAGCAATAATTTCTAAATGAGAAAACATTTTCAAATTAGAAACTTCTGATTATCACCAAGATATTCAATTGTTACTTTGTTTGGGTTTTGTTCCTCTCACCCGCAAACAACAATCTACAAAGAGAATGAAATCTAAGTGTGTGTAAGGGCACACATTTACAGGAAAGTAGCTTTTTAAAGCATTTGTAGTTTGTCCAAAAAGCACCATTAATGCAGAGTCCACATTTGGCATCACAAGCATGCCTAGGGCAGGAAAAACACTTTTCTCCCAGAACTTGGGAAAGGAACATGAACATTTTTCAAACTCTTATCTATTGAATAACAGTGAAAATCACACTGTTCTTGAAATTCACAAATCGGAGGCTAGTTTCAGTAGGAACAATCTTTCCCTTAAATATTCTTAAAGGCTGAATTCTGCTAACCAAATAGTAGTGCTGGTTTTATACAGGTTTTTCTCTGCTGATCCCAAAGCTGTTCTTAAGCAACCCCCAAGCAGTAATCATGCCATCAAAGATTATCTGTTCACAAAGCTTGTACCTACGCAGATGTAAATATCCTTAACCCCATTCATATCAGAGCAACTGTAAAGGGTGCCTGCACTAGTCTAATTTTAGAAAGACTTGAATAACCTGGACAACAGGTATCAGAGGCAAAGGCTTGACAGATGGAAACAGGTTTGGTTGAGCACAGAAGGTCATAAAATACAGATCAGCTAGTATAATGGGAGAAGCAGAATATGAGCATCTGTCCAGAAAATAATCAGGAGGTTACATTAACTACAGCTCTCTTCTCTGCTTGTCATTTCACCACAATGCAATAACTGTTTTTTCTACTGCTAGTAGGACTTTTCAGGTAACAGAATCATAAAGTGTGGCTCTTCTAGTAGATGTCAGGCAAAAAGACAATCCCATTTTCGCCAAAGATGTTCCAAGCAAAACTTCCCAAGTGCAGCCAGATAGAAACCCAAAAAAGCTGTTACTTTCTAGGAGCAATTTAAGGAAAGACTTAAAGTATTCCCCCATCATAAAATATCATGGTAAGTTGATGGACTAAACCTTTGTGTCTAAGTCCTAGAGATATTCTCCTCCTCAAATGTAGCAAAATTGACCATGACTAATAAAAACACAGTAACAGAAAGTGCAGCACACAAGTTTTCCTGTCATCTCAATTTTACAAGTAACGCTATCATCCATAAATCATGCCTGGCTAAGGTCTGTCAGTGTTTTTATCCCTTTCACCTGACTGTCATAAGATGTAAACTTATAAATTACATATACTTTTTTACAGTAAATGGCAGGAAGAATAAATTCTCTGGACTAATAACTGATACAATAATTTCTTCTAAGACTGAAATGTCACAAAGTAGATTCTGAAGACACTGGCATAGGTTTCCAGACTACTAATTAGGTCCATGGACTTAGTTCTACAGACAAACGAGGGTGTTCCAAAGGCTTTGCCACAACTACTTCTTCTCAATATCCGCAAATATTATTAAGAAAAGCCAGCCAACACTCCCTTCTGAAGTACACCCAGTTCAAAATCATGCATGTGACAAGTGATCCCAAAGAAAAGGAATGCACTCATACTGGATGACAGTTCTCTCCACAGTTATCACAAGAATACATCACTGCTGGAGTCATACCAGCTAGACATAGTCAATTTTTCATTGCAGCCATGAAAGTGGCATGTACTTAGGTGGATGATGCTTAACTCAAACAGGAAAATTAAAAGAAGAAACCGAAAATTAAATTATACTGTAGAACCTGCACTATTGAGAAAAGTTTTACCTAGGGGTATCCCCTACAATTCTACAGAACTGCCATCTCCAAAAAACACCAAGTAGAACCATGGTGGTGATGCAACACTGGCTCTATGTAGCTTCACAAAAACCTGCACAAAAAGAAGAAAGGATGAAGAAAGAGAGGCAAGGACCAGAAACACCATAGAGGAGAGAATCCCTCTCCTCCAGCACCAGCAGTGAGTGAATTTTGACTTTAAAAATTGAAAAGCACTCTTTGCCCTTGACTGTTAGATCACAGTTACCTGTTTAAGTGTCTGTTAAAGAAGGTTTGGGTTTTTTTGAGTAAAGGGACTTGGGTGGTGAGAAGTAATAGTTAAGGTGATTATGCCCACTCTGCTTTTATATTTTCTCAAAGCCTTACAACAAAGGATTATGAGAAACAGCACAAAGTTGCAGATTAGGGCAGATTAGGGGAAGAAACAAAAAGAGGGGGGAGGTAGATATGCACAGGGAATGAAATAAATGTCATAAAATGGAATGCAGACAAGAATAAATAAAGTTTGGTGGTTTAAGGATCCAAAAGGCCACAGCTAAGTACAGTAAGCATATGAGATTTAAGGAATGGAAAAAACACAGGCAAGGACATGAAGGCAGACAAAAGAACCTTACATCCTATTTCTAATGCCTAAATACCTGAAAAGCAGGGGTGTGCTTGCCAGAGGGAATGTTTGGTGGTGAAAGACAAGAGGAAGGAAACTCAGCACGTGAAAACACTGAGTAGTTTTTACATAGTTTTTAACAGTCTTCCCCATCCTAGAATACTCTGTGCCGGTTCCAGAATTAATTCCATAATTAATTCCAAACTATTTACAAGCAGATTACTAGCCAGAGGACACATGCTAATCAGGTTAGGATGAAAGCTTTAGGATCTTTGGGATACTTTGGGATAATAGTACTTTGGAAGATAGTACTTTGGGATAATTACAAACAAACCTCGTGTCCTACAACCAATACTCTGTTGGGCTTAGGGGTGTGTCAGAAGCACTCCATTCTCTTCATCTTCATATTCCTGAGTCCTGAAGGTGATCATCATTCCTTTTTTTTTGCCTTACGTATTAAACAGGCAAACAGGCTTGCCAGTGGGTACCTGGCCATACATTTTGTAGTACAATTATAGTGGTACACTCACATACACACCAGCAAAAAAACACCTTTCAGCAGATGAGTGCTGATGAACTACACCCTACTCCAACATGTAGCCTACACAGCAGCTGGCCCTCTTATCACTGAACAGGTTTGATTAAACTTTTGATAGCAATTCCACACTTTACACTGAACCAGGGGTCCCGTACCTGCAAATAAGCTGGTACAGGGGAAAAAGTGCATTTTCCACTTACTTATAAGCCCGTGTAGGAAAGTAAAGAACATGTTCTCAAGAAGGGCAAGTTCCTTATTTGTAAATGAGGCACTGAGCCACTACTGCTTACCCACTACTGCTTACCCACTACTACCAACAGGACCTCCTTCAGACTCCTCAATGTGTAAAGGGCCCAATTCTTTAAAAAGACCACACATATGTATGTGTGCACATGCACATACCCACCCACTACAAACACAAAGCCACTTTCAGATGGTTTCTTCAGATCCTAATAGCATCAAAATATTAACATACAGGAACTCCAAAATTAGGATACAAGACAGTACACAGCCAACACTGGAAAAATAAACATATGAAATTGAACAATACAGCTGAACATCTCTGGTCAGGTTTTATTATGCTGATAAAGTCCTGCTTCAGTCAACAGGTTTGTCTGTTTAAATAACATGCTGCATTTATTCAAGGTTCCACTGGTGAGAAGCCATCTTTGTCAGATGAAGAAAGGGAGCAAGGGAAGCTCCATGCTCTCCCCTTTTTAGCAGAGGAGGAGATGCTCTTTTAACCCCTGAGAAAAACGAGAAGCGATGAATTAGCACTACCCATGCTCTTAGTGCACTCCACTAATTCATATGAAATAAAATAAAGCACTTACAGAGATACATATATAACTGAGAAGACACAATATTTTTACAGAGAGAGATTGCATTTAGACCCTACACCATGAATGCCAGAGAAAAATCAGCTTTTACCATAATATGACCGTTATGCGCCTCAGCCAGACATGGAGACCAAATCACACAAAGCTAACTCATAGTAAACCTGAAGTACAGGTGTCAAGCTCTGAATTGTTTAGCAGCTTTTCATTAGTGGGACGAGACAGTGAAGGCAAGGAGATTTTAATCGCAGTTCAGGAATTGCATTTTCTGTTTTACAGCCCCGTATACCTCCAAATTTGGACAAGGCCTTGGGTTTTTAGTAGCTACCTCCCTATCCTGAAGCCTGACCTGACGCTACCTAATGTCTATAATTTGATAGAGGAAAGGAAGGAATCACTGCTAGCAACTAAACACACTTCTTAAGCTTGGCTAAGTTTTTACATTCCAGGTAGGAAATGATCAAACTTACGGTTGCATACAGGACATCCACAGAATAGTAAGAAATCACTTAGTGTAATGCATGGTGATGGTATAACTATCCTTTTCAATGACTTCTCCATTTAAAGGCAAAATGAAAAGTACAGCTTTCCCACCACAACTTAATGATCAGTGGGGGGTGGAGAACAAAACCAAAGACACAGCTGTGCATTCTTCTCCGCAGGTACATGACTAAACCAAAATGCTGTTGAGCGGATGCATCCTCATTTAAGGTTTGCAAGTAGAAGGCCCTGTACAGGATATGGGGCATACACTGAGATTTCATACAGCAACAGTGCATTTACAGATACTGACAGGATTAATCTCTCACCATATACAGCCATAGGATCCTGCATCTCTTTGGGATATACCGATGCAGTTTTGCTCTCTTTTTCAGTTTCCAAGAATTACTGTCCTCAGTGCCTGATCATTTGGCAAAGCCAATCATTCACTTCAGTTATCAATAAGTCAAGCGTTCAGTCAGCACAACTATCCAAATTTTTAACCTCTTTCTGCTTCTGAAGTACCAAGAAACACCACTGACCTTGAAATTTGAACTTGATGAAATAAATACTTTCCTCCTTGAGGGTGAATGCCCTGTATTCAACCACAACTTTTGTTCCTGGTTAAAAACAGAATTGCATTCAGAGCCTATGAAAAATGGCTTCCCTGTATTTAAGAAATAGTTTACTCAGCAACCGATTTTGTATTTTTGGGCTTAGTTTTAACTCTTTCAACCTTCAGTATTTAAAGAGTACATAATCCAGGGAGGAAAGCTACACTTAACATTTTTGCCAAATAAAAGGGATTCCAAATTCAACTCTGCATTCTGCATCTGTATCATAATCCTGATGTAAGCATACTTAGACAGCCATAAAATTGTTGCAGTGCAACAGTTTCTCAGTATACCATTATACTAATGTATGACACAGTATCTGCAGGGGAAAAAAAAAAAATCTTTGTTTCTTTGAGATATTTTAGCAATCCTTTCTCCCAAACTGGCTCTATGCATTCTCTCAGTTACTCTTTTCAGTTAAAGACATCTACTACTAACTAGTTTGAAAGCATTGCTTATTGATCCTACAGTGAAAATATATTGAAAAATAAGTTTTGAACCATTTTGGTTTTATTAAGCAAATACTAGACTGCATAATATCACATTCAGGATCTCTGATTTGGTTTTTTTTTCCCCCTGCATGCTAAAAAAAAATGGGGAAAAAATAATAATAAAGAAAAGCACTGAGCTTTCATCCCTGATCTCTGGAGTATAATGTCCTCCAGATAGTTTGGAACACAGTTTTAACATTGTGCAGTTTTAAAACCTTGACACAGTTGAAATACTGGCAGACCCATATCAATAGTTACACAAATTGTATGTTTAAGTATAAATTAATGTATTTATTAGCATTCTGCTAAACACACTTAAAAAGCATATTGCTATTTTGAATTTATGCATGCCAGCTTAATTCCAATAGTTCAGCTGTATTCTGATAGCTCCAAATACAAAAAAGAAACTTCAGATCCTGTTTTTCAAGTTTGTATAAAGACATGGCATTTACATCAACGGTCACCAGACAAACCATATGAACAACTAAGATAAAAATGTTTTGTTCTTCGTTAGAGGTTAAAAAAGCCTCCATTTGAATTTAAAAGACAAAAAAAAAATAGCTTAAGATATACACTAATTTATACATTCTGTATACACACTGGTGTCCTAAGATCTTTGAGTTGCTTCGTAGTTTAAAGAAAATCATTTGCATTAATAATTTAATCCTACTTTCTTGAACACTTTCAGGGATGTGTTTATTTTTATGCTGCTTGTTTTTGAACTATTTGAAATCTTAGTGAGATTATGGAGATGCAATTAAAAGAAATTACGAAGGCTTAGCACGGCTTAATTAAGAGTGATAATCTTAGTATTCAGTTTCATCTTAAGACATACAGTGGTACGCAACTGAGTCCCCCCTTCTTCTGCCATTGACTAAAAGTAAATCCTTTAAAGGAAATGGTTAGTCCTAGATTTTCACAGAAACGGCTGATTCTTCACAGTCAGCTTGATATTTCACTTTGCAGAAAGAATTCTCATTCCCTCCTCTCTCCAATGGAGTCCTCATAGGCAATGACACTGGGCATTCAAAAATGCTACTGTTTCCCTTCTTCCACTCCCCAAACACTATTTGACACATTTGGTGATAAGTCATTTGCTCGTGAGCTTTCCATTTGAGCTTTGAGCTTCCATCACCCCAGGGCTGGAGACTGGGGAACAGCCAAGTGGTGAACAGCTTTTACTGTCCGCAGCTATGAAGTTTTACTGGTCAGCTGACCATGTGAGCTTAAGACTGACTAATTTACCTTCTTGAATAAAGCTGCAATGTACAGGTAGAGGGAGATCATAGAGGCTATATAACAACAAGGCAAAATACTGGAAACTGAGGGAAAGCATCTCACGCCTACCTCTGTGCCCTCAAGCCGCTTATTGTAAGCCTAGCTGCTGGAAGACAATTATCTAAAGAAATAATTACAAGGATAAACCTTGCTTAGTTTTAGAGACCTCGTGACAGATGGACAAAGAACCAGAATTAAACATGTTCAGATAATAAGCAAAAATAATTCATATTCTCTCTTGGAAAACTTCGTGTTTTCTGAACTAGCTTCTGTTCCCAGAACTCTAAAAGCAGGCATTCACATTCTGCTTGAAACAGTGCTGTTGCTGATGCTTAAATTCTCTTGTTAAATCTCTCCCATTTTATAGCTAATCACATTTTTATAGCAGGCATGAAGCACTCTACAAGGCTCTTGCTGAGCTGTTCCTGTAAATCAAAACCTTATTCCATCGTTCTGCTTGCTGGCAGCGGAGCAAGGTTACTTTTACCATTTATGGTTGTAAAACCCATCCAGCTTTTTCCCCCCTTCAGTTGCTGCCTTTTTTTCCACTATTCTTTCCTTCTCCGTCTTGCTCCAAGAAAGATATTCCAAGTTCAGCTAAACAACTTCAGAACTCATCTTTAAGCTTCTTCTTGCCTTCCAGTACACTTACAACCTCATGAAAACATCTAACACAAGTGAAATACTAATGCAGCCATTTAAGTCAAGACCCTCCTTCCCACCTTAAGTCACATGGACAAACAAAAGCCACACAAGAACAGCAGCAGCTCAAAAGCTCTTTACACTAATTATCACTATGTGGCCCATACATATACCAGTTCATAAAATAAGGCCCAGATCAGACCTGAGGTACTTGCAGTCACAATTTAACACCCTGTTACAAAAACTCAGCCCAATGCATGAGCAAGAAGAAAGCAAAACAGTTAGATGTTATTATTACACAACCTATAAGCAGCCACCATGTTCTGGAACAAAGCAAGCTTAAAAATGAGGCACCAGGTGAAATCCCATTTTTAGATACACTGTCCAATTGCATGCACCCTCCTGGCATACAGGGTATTAACCTGAAACAGCCTCTGTTTACAATGACCACAGACAAACACCAGACTGAGTTTTTGCCAGGTCTGGTTCTGCTCTTCCCATCTCCAGTTCAGAGCCGGAACATCCTGCCACAGAAGAGAAGACCAAAAGAGACCTCTGCCTTTCCACAGACCTGAGCAAGGCACATATCAACACAGCTTTTTTAAGAAGCTTCTATATTGTATGAGAAAACCACAATGTACACTGTAAACTCCTGAATTTTCAGCTAGAAGGGACTACTGCCCACACTGTGTACAGGAACAATCGGCACACAAATGATTACAGAAGCATTACTCCAGGAGAACTCATGTCCAGTTACAAAAGTAAAGCAACTTTGCTGCTTAGAAATTAGCTTTTTGCATTTGACTTAATGCACTGCCTCACAGAGATATGGATGAATTCTATGGACAAAATCAAATTTATCTGAACATTAAGAACAGTCTATTTGGCCTAAAATTGCTCTCTAAAAATGTCAGCCTATTGTTTAAAATCTGATGTTCAAAAGAAATTTAAGCACAGCTCACACTTGCATTTAATACCTACATTTGCCTCAGCATAGGATTTGCTGAAACTAAGAAATCAGCGCTGGAAAGTTAGTGACCTTTAAACTCAACTTCTGCTGAATCTTACAGGTGAAATGTATAAGCTAGAGAGATTGTGATGTATGCATGGACAGAAAAAAGCTTTTTAAGGAGACTATTCTCCTATTGAGTGAGTGGCTCAAGGTAGCAAACTTGTTTGTGAACCCACATTGCTCTAGTCTTTTGCCTCAGCAGAAATCTGCAAGCAATCAGTAGAAATGATGCAACTACCTGCTTATCAAGTGGGTTTGGTTCTTCTGATTTCTGGAAGCATGCCCTAAGTAAGGCTGCTCACTCAGAAGATGTTAGATTTTGTGTATAATTTGTTGTACATATTCTATGCAGATGTGAGCATAACTGACTTACAATTTTCCACCTGGAAAAGCACAGTGACGGTACTGATTAATGGCTCCATGACGATTACATCATTCTTGATTTCACCCATTATAGTTGAGCATACTTCCTGAACAATGGAACAGAGAGTGATCAAAGGAAACCAATTTTCAAGGTCGTAAGTTCTTGACACATAGGCCACCTGCATGAGGTCCTCAAAATATCTTTGCAACCTCAACTCCTGGTTGCAGGATGAGGAAACTGGAGTGTCTGCAGTAAGAACTGGGTAGTGGGCTTTAAGGGAGTGATTGCCGAAAGAAAGGAAGGGAGAAGAGTCATGCAAAACCCTGCTCTGTCTGTGGAAGCTGTCACTCACTCCCCTGAGCTCAGCAGGACAAGATACCAAAGAGTGGAGTTTCCTTTCATCCAGAGCAAGAGTCCCTGGGGAAGAGCTGCAAAAAACAAAGGCTATGAAGATATTTCCATGCTTGTATTCTCTTTTTCATTACCTTCTTGCATAACTCACAGTACTACTAAAATTGACTAAAGCAAATACAACCATGTCCTGTTCACTGGCTACCCAACAGGCCCTCACAGTTGCTGCCTTTACCTTCCTGTCAGGAAGAGAATGTAGGAGAACATCCACTGAAGCACAAGGAACTTAAGAAATGAGGTTGCCTGGAAAGAGTTCCTTGCACTTTATGGTAAAAACCTTCAAGCCAGCCATCCTCCCTCATGCTTAGCATAATTAACTACAGATGAATGCCTTTGAGAGCTCATCAACAAAGGGGGAGAAAGAACTTGCTACAACCTTTCAGCTCCACAGCCCTCCTATCCCAATAGTAAACCAAATCAAACATGGGTTGTTTGTTCATCAAAATCAGAGGTCAGATTACAATCTCACAGTAAGATGAATAAATATCTAGAATAACAATATAAATCAATGGAACCATGCTGGATTTGCACACAAAATCTGGTTCATTGTATTCCAAATTGCTAAAAATGCGGCCAGCATCACACTGTAGCACAGTAGCTGAAAGACTTGAAGAAAACTCCACTTAGATGTATTTTTCTGAGCAAAAAGAGCAGAAGGTTAGATTCAAATCCTACTGTCAACATAGTAAGGGTCAACATTAATATTTTCTTCTCTTATGTAATGAATTGTCAGATCTCAGCTGCAGTACTGTCCTGTTATCTTCTGGGAGGAAGGATTAATTGGCTCATAAAGTTCTTTCCAAAAAAAGCCTTCAAAAGTAGAAACATCTGCTATGTTCATTAGTCACTATTTGGCCTGAGTTCAGTAGTAAGGCAAACTGCAAACCAATTGCCTTTCTCTTACCTAGAGAGGTTACAGCAAAAGGGATCCTAAGTTTATGGAAATCAGACCTAACTGGAAGGAAGAACAAATTCACACACACTAACCTGTGATGATCATAAGAACTAATATGAATTACGGTAGACACAGAGGTTCAGGTAGCCAAAAAAAAAAAAAAAAAAAAAGGCATTTAAAAAATGCAAGAATATTTTAAAAGTATGTTAAGAGTTAGTTCAAATATATAAGCCTATAACCTTCTGGGTTATAAACTCATATATGAAATCTGGGAAGAGGCAGAAATCAGGCTACATGAATTGGCTTGAAGCAAAACTGGGACCTGAATCTAGATGGCAGAAGCCTGGGATTAACTCTTCCATTCAGCTGCCTCTGCGCAGCTGGACTGAGCAATATTGGAATCATCCATTTTTTCTTTTTTGCATTTAAAAATGCTACTAAGGTTGTAAAGTCAAGCACTCTGAAGTTGGAAAGTAAACATCAAAGCCCTATCAGGCTTTCTTCTTTTCTGCTGTGTGGAACTATACTATACGGTAGTCATTTAGAAGACAAAACACTAGCTTTTCACTTTTCATTCAATAGAGAAGTGCATATATGACATGCACAAGGCACACTGACCAAAGAACTGTGTGGTGAAATTATTAATGGGCTGGCTTATTCACAGCTAAATCCACAATAGGAGTTTGCTGTTGTTATGATCAGCATCCTAATCCAGTCTAGATATCCCCAAAAAAAGTCCTTAAAACTGTAGGCCAGCATTCTGCATACATGGAATGTGGTTTCACATATTCTTGCATGCAAGACAAAGCTTGAAAGTTAAAATATAGGACGCTTGACTATGCCAAAATGACTTAACTGTTAACTCTTCAACAAATGAAAAGTGTTACATGAAACCCATCTCAAAGATTTCTTAATATATCTGTGGTGGGTTGACCCTGGCTGGATGCCAGGTGCCCACCAAAGCTGCTCTGTCACTTCTCTCCTCAGCTGGACAAGGGAGCTCATGGGTAAAGATAAACTATGGCTGCTATTTGAACTTATGTAGTATACCACTTTTAAGTTTATATAGAGTCCACTCTAAAGTAAAATCTTATATTGTGGTCTTTCTTTGGAACCTGTTTATTTCAATGACTGTTCATCCCCTTCTTGTCCACTACACAGACCTCTGCTATTCAAGCAAACAGACAACCAAAATATAGCACTTGTCATATATCATACTGGAAGGCGGAAGACTGGAATGAGACGTGGCCAACTGGTTTCATAGGCATTTACAAAGAGAAGACACTAAGTAGCCATCTACTTTGGCGGTTTCTTATCCTGTCCCAGGCAAGGACTCTTACTATTTAGACTTTTATTCTTATGTTCCTTCCCCCTTCAGATAGCTGTCCATCTTCCTTTTCACAGGTGGCTGTAAAACACAAACACTTCCTCATCCAGTATCTGACCCTTGGGTTTGGAGGTATGGGGAGTAAATGTGGGGAATGTAGGATTTGGGGGCTTTGTTCTTCACAAGTTGTTCGCCCTTGCTTATTTTCTTTCTCCGATTTCTCAGTTCAAACCACAGCATCTCAGCAAGCAGTAGAGGGATGACACTGGGGAATTAGGAAGCAGTTTCTTGATCAGCTTCAGTACCTCTGCAAATTATCCTAGGTCGTGTTCCTGGTGACACCTAAGGTTTTAAAGGCTAAGCTTTAATAAGTCTCATTAAACACACCAAACTGAATGTTCCATAATTTGGATCAGACACCCCAAGGATACATACTTCTGACAAACATTACCCTAATTCAACCCAGGGACTCTGTACTCCACAGCTAGAGAAATAAACAGTAAAACTCCAGTAAACATGACAGTGTGATTACAAGGTATTTTTCCCAATTAACCTTCACAGAAATAGTTGATCTGCTGCAACGAAAAAGGTGAAAAAAAAAAAAAGTTAAAGTTCAACAGCACATACCACAGACAAACACCAAGTGATGTAATTTAACTTCTGTCATGCTTACATGTAAGTGTTGTGCAGTTTATCTTGATGACTGAACAGCTTCAACACACACATTAAGTGCTGTTTTAAATGGTGAGAAACTTATCTGTTCCTCTTAATAGGTCCAAAATTGTTTGCTAAAATGAATTATACTTTATCCTGTTAAAAAATCACCCCATATTTTATTTTAACAGCATCACATAGTTTGCACCTGAAATGTTTCAAAAAACACTTAGCGCTTTCCATAAGAAAATGAAGTTTAACTTAACCTTTTTACTTCTTCATGTTAAACCTGCTCTTGATTTCTATCAGCCCTCGCCGTTTCAAAATTAGACAATAGAGCTATACTTTTTCAAGCAGTATCTTACAGAAATTGTTAGAGAACATCTCATGTTTTTTATTATCTATCTTTCTTCACAAAGTAAGCTTGTTCCATTTACCTTAATGCATCCTCTGTATTTCCTATTCATACTCTGCAGTGATGACCAATTTCAATTTCGGAAAAGAATCTTCAGAAAAAAAACCAAAACAAACAAAAAACCCCACAAAACTACTACAAGACAATAATTATTAAAAAAATAATAAAAAAAAAAAAAGCCAGGATAATTACACAGGAATCTATAGGTGACCTCCTGGTGTCCCCCCCTAAATCAGTTATCCTCTCATCCTAATGTTTAAGGAAGGAGTTCGATATAATAGAGAAAGAAATTCTGACATTCAACATCCAGAACTGGGAAGGAAACTCCTCTATCAAACTTCATAGTGAGGTTAATCTCCACATATATACATGTTTTAGTCAGAGTTGACAAGCTTTGATACAGCAACTAAGCACACTTTATTACCCAAAATGGAGACTATAACAGGGTACCTCCTGACCTTCATGTCTATTGAAAACAGCTATCCATTTTATTTACATGTATTTGCTTTAGCAAAACAATTTATTTATTTACTATGCATCATGCTTTCAATTAACTTCCTAAACGTGTTTTTGTATACTTCACTTTTTCCCATGCCCAGAATACTGTTTTATCTCACATGTTTCTATGACAAGAGGCCAAATAATTTTTATCCCCATGTGCCCTTCTGCTAGATTTTACTGTAGTTTTAATGCCTATAAAAGTTGATTCAACAGCAGAAGAGGTAGATCAGAAATACTGAAGGTTCATGAAGACCTTTTACAAAACCTCTTGGCCATTTCCACAAGAACTACCTTGGCAGTTACATTGTCAGTGACGCTTTTCCAGCCTGTGAGGCAATTCAAATCCCTATTTTCTTTAGGCTAGTATTCTATAAATGGAAAATCCAGTATTTTGTACTAAAGTTGGAAGGATGCTACCTTTCACATAGGCAGGCAGAGTCTGCCCACAGTGTGAATACACTGTTAGTTCGTAAATGACAATCCAATTCCAATTTACAGGTTGAAACCAGCACTATCATAAGGAAAAAGTTCATTTGTGAACAAATCCAGCATGAGAGCAGATAAGGGGTAGAAGTTGCAAAAGGTCAGCAATAGTCCCTTTCCATCATGAGTTCTTTAACTTCACAGCAGTGTTAGCTGTTATTTAGCATGAGTCCCACAGACAGAGGTCAGTCTTTCTTCCCTTTACGTGTCCACAGAGACACTAGAACTTATCATGGCCTATCAGTGTACATAGCAAAGTTTGATCTAATATTAAAATCTAATTCTCTCATCCATAGCAAGTATGGACAAGGTCTTAAGTCTCTCTCCTGTGCAGTAATGTTTTCCTGCGTTCAAAGACACAGTTGTTTCACCTTCCCTTTTCAACTTTATTTCGGACTAAGGAAATACAGATCTTTTAGAGATCTCCATTACATTTCAGGTTTTCTAGATTTCTGTGCATTCTTATTTTCCCTTAAACTTACTCTAAACATTACACTTCTAATGAAATACACATATAAACCCTCAAATCAACTACCAAGATACTTCTTAAAAGTAAACACTCAGCTTAAAATGCAAAGTCCTTAGAATTCTAACTAGAAAGCAGCTTGTATATTCTACTTCAGCGTGCTGCAAGCTGAAGGGAGGCATTTGAAATGCCAATGTAAAAGAAGTCAGAAAACTTCATTTACATTAGCTTGCTTTCCTAAGACCCTGTATTACTTGTTGCCACCTATATATATAATTGTAGTTTTTCCTTTTAAATAGCTCCAGCTTCCATGGTGTCAAACAGTATGGCTGGTCTAGCTCGGCCCCTTTTTCCTCACCAAGATGACTGAAATCCCACCTAAGTGCTGCAGGACACGAACTTCATTCATTACAAAGGCACTTGCTTCTCGCAACACCCGATGGACCACATATATCTGAGAACGGAAATGCCTTTAAAAAGCCCTATGGTGTTAGGAAGTGCAGCACCAGAGGAACTAAGCTATTTCGCTTAAGTTTGTTTTGGCAGATTTTCAACTCTCAAGTCTACCCTTGCCTTGTTTTCACACACAAGACTTGGAACAATTCCATTTATCAAGTCTACCTAGATGGAGCAGTAAGTTGGCCTCTAAAATATGACAGGGAGAAAAAGAGGGGCAAAAAATGCAGTTCGATATTGTTAATTTTCTCACTACAGTTTTATGAAGGCAGGACAAATGTGGAAGGTACATGAGGAAAAAAACAGACTACTTTTCAAGCCATGCTACTTGACATAGGATGATGTTAGCTAAATACAAAAATCTATTTTTGTGAAAAAGTCATCACGCAAAATTTGTATCTCTGAATGATTTTCAGTTAAGCTAGAAAAAATATGTTTATTTTCTACAGTTTAAGGGGTTTTCTGCAACTGTCTAAAACAGCATTTTTGTAAGACTGAAGAGCTTCCATTCATTTACCTTTTTACATATTAGTAAAATGGCTATAAATATTTGTGTGCTCTATGTAAATACATACAGTATAACCAGCATACATCCACTAATGTGAATAAAAAAATTACTCTGTGTTCCAAGCAAAAGCTATAATGATTAAAAAGCTACACTTTATTTTACACCATCTTTCAAGGTAATCTTTCTTACAATACCAGTGCTTGCTTTACTTGCTTTATATATTACCAGGAAACAATTACCAAATATGCATGTTTGGGTATATACTTATATCACAAGAGCTTTTCAATTGCAGAAGAACTTTTTTAACAGCTTAGAGAAAAAAAAAAAAAAGAATATTAAATGCCTAACCAACACAATTTAACTTGGAAAAAAAATAATCAAAGTCTTCATTCTACTTTAGAATTTAACTTTGATGAAATTCAGCTTCTATTTTATTCTCTGACATTTCAGTAAACCACAACCACACTATAATCCTTTCTAATTAAGTTAATGGATTATAAAAAATAACCTACTTAATATTACGCAATTCCTTTCTCCTAGGGCTTTCATTTGACTTCCACAGACTAGTTGAGCTTGTAGAAGTCATTCATATCTACAACACTCATATCTACTATGTGGCAAGAGCAAGAATACAAAAGCAATGAAAAAGCACGATCATTGGCATGACATTTTTCATCTTAGAAGTCTTCTTCCTTAGTGAATATATCTTGCAATAATTTTAATGGTGTAGTTTGCAGACGTTTAAGGAACAAGCTGTATTCTTACCATCAAGCAATTCCCAAAGCAATTTTGCCGAATCTGCTGAGCATTTTCAAGTACAGCTACAAAATATATGGCACCCTTCCTACTCTATTTTCAGCTTTACTCTACAGCTAACCAGCAAACAGAGCACATGCTCTATGTCAGCCTTTTGCTCCAAGTTTTTATACATCACACAATTTAAGTCAAAGCCTTAACTTGATTCAGTCATCAAGTACCAAACTGACTGATGCTTAATGCCTGTGAATTCAAACTAGAAATAAGTTTATTACGTATAGGACAAAAGGTATAGTTAAATGAGTGTCCTGGGTTCAGCAGTAGCAGTCATTTTTCTCCTTCTTAGTAGCTGGGGCAGTGCTGTGGTTTTGACTTTCAGCCTGGGAACAGCACTGATAACACCGATGCTTTTAGTTGCTGCTCAGTAATGTTTAGTCTGACCAAGGACTTTCTGAGCCTCATGCTCTGCCAGGGAGAAGGGGAAGCCGGGAGGAAGCGGAGACAGGGCCCCTGCCACAAACTAACCAAAGAGGTATTCCATACCATAGCACGTCATGGTCAGGATGTAAACTGAGGGCAGTCACCCGGAAGGGCTAGATCACTGTTCTGATCGGGCTGGGCATCGGGCGGCAGGTGGTGAGTGGTTGTATCCTCTTCCCTTGTTATTTCCTTCATCATTATTATTGTTGGTGGCAGCAGCAGTGGTTTGTGTTATACCTTACTTGCTGTACTGTTCTGATCTCAACCCATGGGAGTTACATTCTTTTGATTCTCCTCCCCATCCCTCTGGGAGCAGGCGGGGGAAGACGGGAGGGAATGAGAGAGCGGCTGCGTGGTTCTGAGTTACGACTGAGCTTAAACCACACAGTTCTTTTTGGTGCTCAGCGTGGGGTCCGAAGGATTTTGATAACAAGAGATCTGACCAGAGTGTGTCTAATCGTATTTGTGGTAAGCATTCATTGTTTTGGATTAATAGTCTCTCACCACAATGCTGATTTATTGGCTCTCAGAGTTGTTGCTCTTGATCTCACAGTTTCAGCATGTCGTACCTTACTTACCAGCCAGTATTTGCTGTGTTAGTGTTTATCGGATGGGGACCTTTGGCTAAGGTTCTTGTTTCACTGTACTTTATGGTAATGACTTGTAATATGGGCATACTACGGCAGCAGGGTGGGATGGATGTGGCCATGGACTTGTACCTGGCCATCCCGCTGCTTTTCACCATCCTGGCCCTCGGCCTCACCTCCGTCTTCATGAGATTGTGGGGAGCCGAGGGGGAGCAGCCCCAGGAGCCACTGGTGGCCAAACCGGCCTGGGAGAGTGGCCCCAGGGACCAGGAGGCTGGGAGGGAGCGGCTGCTGGTGGAGGAGGTCAGGGTGGTGGAGGAGGTTGGGGCGGTCAAGGAGGGGAAGAAGGCGGCTCCTGAGCAGCTGAGACTCACAGCAGCCAAGAGCATCCCCCGCCAGCCCCCCGCTAAGCCCTGCAAGCCGGAGCCCCAGGAGGATGCAGGAGACCACGCAGCACTTCTCAGCGAGGCAGAGGAGAAAGGTCTGGACTCAGAAAAAGAGGAGCTGGTGGTGAGACAGCCAGCAAGCACAGCAGCTACACCAGCCCCATGGACAAGTACAGCAGCGTCATTTGAGAGTTCTGAAGGTTTTGAATGGCCTTTGGGTACTCTTGAGACCTGCCTGCTGATTGTGATGGGGATCAGCATGCTGGCACACATACAGAGTGTGTTCTACCCACAACCGTTTTATCTGATCTTGAAAGTTAAGTGGAGTTGGGTTTGGGCCTTGTCTAGGGTTAGACAATGATATAGGAGGACCAAGAGATTTTCCCCGAGGCTGGACAGTCATGAGTGGCAGGGTGTGTGGGACAGTATGGGCAAGTATGTAGGCCAGTGGGCCCCTCCAGTGCTTTGGAAGCATTGGAGATGGAAGGCAGCTGCATGGAGTCCCCAGTGACAACTTGCAGAAACTGCTGAAAGGGAGAGTGAATTATTTTGAGCCTGAAGGGCCCATGACGCTTCAGGCCATCAGGGCAGAGATGCAACATACAGACTGACCAAAAGAGGTATTCCATACCACAGCACATCTTGCCCAGTATATAAACTGAGGGCAGTCACCAGGAAGGGCTAGATCACTGTTCTGATTGGGCTGGGTATTGGTCGGCGGGTGATGAGCGGTTGTGTTCTCTTCCCTTGTTATTTCCCTTATCATTATTATTATTGGTGGTAGCAGCAGTTATACCTTAGTTACAGGACTGTTCTTATCTCAGCCCATGGGAGTTACATTCTTTCGATTCTCCCCCCCGATCCCTCGGGAGCAGCGGGTCCGGGGGAGGAAGGGAGGGAGTGAGAGAAAGACTGAGTGGTTCTGAGTTACGACTGAGCTTAAACCACAACAATGAGTCACTAAGATTATAACTTAAGATTCATCATTTAAACATGAACACCCCCACCTTTTTACATCTTGCTAAAGCTTGCTTTTGATGGCAAATAGCTGCCCCGCTTCATTTGTGGGTGAGGAAAAGGTCTGAAATGATATATGGCAGCTTCAAGGGACATGTTCCAAGACATGCAAGTTCCTTGATTCTCCCCAGAACAGCTCCCTTTTCAGCAGACATCTCACTACATCAGATGTTTCTAACTGACAGTTCAGAAATTTTACTATCAATGATTAAAAAAAGGAAGCCTATTGTCAGCAAGCTTAAGTTCACAATTGGACTCTACTCCATGGAAAAATTGAGGTCTGCAGATCAACAAGTTGATATTCACAATACATTACTTCAACTCTGCTAACCAGGTTGGCAAGCAGTCAGTCCTTGTAGAGTCATCAAGAAGTACAGACAATAATTCTTATGCTTTCTCTTCTAGGTCTACTCTATGTGCTTGATTAATTACATCCACCAATAACTTAAATAGACATATTTAGCAGGGATACCATGGAAAACTGTTTGTCTATTGGTAGAAATTAATCACACAAGACCTGTACAAAATATTAAACTTACAAAAGATGGGACAGATAATTTGCAGCAGGACAAGACACAGGTAACTTCCCACCACAGGAGCTCTTCTGGGAAAGCTTTACTGTTCTCTGCAAGTCTCATCTTGAGCAACAGAGAGTAGTAAAGTCTCAGTAACAGATAATATTGCAAGACTGCTAGCAGATGTTTTCCTCTATATTGGCAGGATAAACAGGATACATTTTCAATCACTGAACTCATCCATTACAGGTGTGTTCATTTTCAAAGTTTTTCCCCCAGACCAACTCAAGATTAAGCTACTCAGTTACAGCTTTGCTTCTCGAAACAATTAAAACAGACATTTAAATTATGCAAGACAACAGTTTAACTGCTCCTAGTAATCTAATAAGCTCCAAAGCTAGCAGCAGGTAGAACATGGTAATCACTGATGACATCCTATATTAGGTTTACAATACTGAAGCCCTTTCAATCTTATGGAAAAAATAGGCAAGGTTTTTATTTCATTCTTACTATGCACAATATTTGGTGAAGAAAGCAATCAAGCCTCTTTTTCTACTTGTGGAAATATATTAACTTTATGACTGGCATTACTTGTTGAAGCACTTTTTCTGAATAACTATGAAATATGGGATATCATTTCAGGGCAGATTATCAAAATCCAAAGACTAACTTGAGAAAAAAAAATTGAAAAAAACCCAAAAAAAAAAACAAAAAAAAAAAAACCAAAAAAAAAAACCAAGAGGAAAGAGAGAAAAAAAAATCTGGACGAAATAGGATTCAGGTTTACGTTGCAATTGCACAAGCTTCTGCCATGCAATTTATTTAATTTTCATCTCTTGCAGGCAGTACTTGAATCCAACTTTTCCACATAAAAATGGACTGGATATAGCCATTAGATGTTTCAAGAAAGCCATCAGCTACTACTTCACGCCTCTGCCTCTTATGCCAGCTGAGAAAGAGCTATCAGGAGACATGTATTTCTCCCTCTGGGCAGTCCTAAGGAAGAAAACAGCAATACAACAGATCTAAGCACTGTCCCAAAAACAGTCCTGTCACGCAAGAACAACAAAAAGTAGGTCTTCAATCTAATCAGATACCATGTTCAAAAGTGAAGACTCCAGAATTGTGTGCAGTCTCAGCTGAGATGCTTGGACCACGTTACATGAAGCAAATGCATGGCTCTGAGGGCCAGAGAAACTGGTGACTCATTTGCCTTTAATCCTGTGCATGCAAACTGCCAAGAATGGTCTATGGTTCCATAATTAACTATAGTTTTGCAAAATCATTTGTCGAGCAATCATTAAAAAACCCTAAAGGTCTTCCTGCTAAGCAGCTCCAGCCCAGACAAGCAGTGCAACAGAAAGGGGTTATGCATACCAGTGGCTTCTGACTCTCATACAATCAATGGTCCCTCTCACCCTCAACTTGTAAACCTCAGCGCAGCCATACTTTAATACATCCTTGGAGAGGACCAATTTAATTTTTATTTCCTCTCTGTGTTTGCTTTGGAAGTTTGCGGCTTGAGCAATTTTTTATATACATATATATACACACACACACGCACAAATAAAACTAAAATTTGGCAGCAAACAGCTTCTAGTATGATGTGCATCATTTCAGCCTGGCCAGCATGTTCAGGAAAACAAAAAGCTGGCGGTGAAGAAAGCTTCATTTCACATTCAGAAAGTGGAAGACTGGTGTCGATACAAGGAATAGCAAGATATTTCTAGGAGCTGAACTTGAGAGGGGTGAGTCTGATACCACCCATATGTTTGAGGGAACGCAGTGCCCTGCAAAACAAGCTTTGATCATGACAAGAGAAGGAAGTGGCAAGCATCCAGGTCTTTAAACCCATGGCCTTTCTATCATCAAACAGGGTTCTAGAACATTGGTTACTGGTATCTTCCAAAGCTTGCCAGACCAATGATAAAAGTGGGACCATGCAAAAATATACTGTTGCCACAGAAAAGGACATAGAAATAAAAGGATTTTGCTGTTTTAAATGCTTGAGCACCATGCTTGAAAGAAAATATGAAGTATTTTCTATAAGATCTTCCAATGAGACAAGTAGGAATTAAACCCTGAACCATACCTTTTCCAATGTAAACTTCAGTTAAACATTACAAATTTTAGTCTCAACTTTTATTCCATCAGTTGTCCTTCATGAAGAAGTTAAAAGCATGTGTAATTGTAATATGCTATTCTATGTATATAGTATTCTATTTTTTGTGATCATAAAACAATGATTCTATGTTTATAATACTGAACCAGTAATGTTCTATGTACAATAGGAAGCAGATTCTATTGCATTCCAAGTAAACACAAGGACTTTCTTTTTAGCTCATTCATGCCATTCTTCATAGCTGAAATGCATTTACTCAGCTGAGTTCGGTGGTACATACCTACAAACCTACAATCATAAGCTCCAACCAGTGCATGAGGAAGGCCATTACTGCCCAAAACAAAACAAACCAACCATCCTGCCACAGACCTCATTTCAAGGATTTTTCAGTGAGTACAAACTCAAGGTTATCCAACATCACAAGCTATTTTATTAGGCTTCTAGAATCTGCAAGGTTCCTTTTATTAGTTCTCTATATTTATCAAGATTATGTTATTGCTTCCACCAGAAGCTTTTTGTAAAGGGACACAAGCATTGGATTGCAATAGCCTACCTCTGCCTAAATGTCTGTTATCACTGCTTAGTCACATGTTATCCCTACATATGAAACCTAACTCTACCTTCTTAGCATTATACAGCACAGAAGCTTTATTTTCAACTCAAGATTTACCATTACAAACCAGTTTACATTTCTTATATGATATTTCACCCAAGCCCAAGATATGACATGCAAATGTTCAGACACTAAGACCACGCATTTTGACACCTACATATAAACTTTCTTTTTCCTTTTAAGCCTTTGCCATCAAGTGATTCATGATTTGCATACTTCTACCTGAAGACTATCATGCTTTAGACAAGTGAGACAATAGCATTTACAAGACAGTGCAATACAGACACCTGATTTTCCCTGGCCTTGTTTTGTCAGCCTACAATTCTTTCCTCAAGGAAATGCTGACTTTTCTACTACTTCCAGATGTTAAATAGCAATAGCTGACTAGTATACCTGAAGCTTCAGCTAATCCGTACATCCGCATTAAGAAGAATCATCCTAAATGCGTCTGACTTGGTGAGTAAGGGCACCATGCCACACTTTCAGAGTTCTGTGTAGGATGCCCTGATGAACTGGAGACAGGAGTGGTCCTCATTTGGATCAAATTAACACAGGCATGATGTACAAATGAGAAAGTTAAGCTAGTATGTCAACAAAACAGCACAGGAACATAAAGACTTCCAAGCCCCGTAGAAGATTAATTCTGGGCTGAATAAGTCATTAACAGGCCACAAGAAGAGTGCCCACAAGACTGGATCAGAACTGAAAAGAAGATTACTGTCCAAGGAGAAACAAATTCCGTCAGTTGATACTTGAACAACATTAGTAACAAAAAACACACTCAAAATCAGAACAGAATTGATGTTACTGGCTTAACTTTCAAGAGAAAACCAAGGCAACAAAATTTTTTAGCTTTTCTAATGAGTAAATACACCACAAACTACTGCAATACAGCATGTAAAGAGGTGAGGACTAAAGACGTGGTTCCGTTGAGTATCCTCCCACGCCAAGTTTCTTGAAAATTCCAATGCATGCACAGATAGGAAGCGTTGAAGCTCATCCAATCTTGAACTTAGTTTCCTGAACACAAGCAGATGAACGCAAACTCAAATTAACCACCTTCTCCATCCCCTGGCACACAAGTAGCACCTTAGCACCTAAAATACACACGTTTTTCTTGCTATAGAGAAAGTCTCAGGACATAAATGGAAAGCAGTATCACTGACAGCTAGACATTTCACACCAGAGATGACCTTGGTCCTAAGATTAGAAGGAGCTGACAAGCACGTCTCAGATTTTTGCTCAAGTTTCAGCTATTTTCTTTTCATAAAGGCTTTGTGCAATGGTATGACTAGTTCTAGGGATGTTATTTTTCTGTATCCCTCTAACAAAGGAATAACTTCTTGATGAGTTATTCCAGTGCGACAACAAATTTTAAGAAGATAGATGTATTTTTTAACCTGCCAGAGCCTTGTTCCAGTGCAAATGAGCTCATTCAAGAATGGTTCAAGTAGTCAAGTACTTAGTTTTTAATGAAACTTCTTGATGGGACATATCTGCAAGGTCTCACAACCTCCTCAAAAGTTGACTCAACTCTTTCAAAGCTTTGAAGAAATATGGCCTCATTTAGGACTTGAAAGTAGTAAGTGGCACTTACTCTTGGATTCTGACAAGAGTAAAAGCATAATTTAATCCAGGACAATAAGGAACATTTTGAGACTGATACTTGAACTATTTTTCAGAATTCCAGCCACAACCCCAAAATAAACATTAACAAGTTTCACATAGAGTTTGAGTTATCTTTTGGATTAAGGAAGCCTATCTGGTTACTGGCGTAACACAATACATCAATTTTCCCTGCAGCCGCTGTATTTCCAGAGGTTCACCGTGATTCCATTTGTTGTTAACTAAATCATCTACTACAAAATGCTTGTTTCGCTTGCCCAATCTACCTAACCACTGAGACAGAAAGACACAAAATTCTATGAAGGGGCCCAAAGGAAACACTTCATCCTTTCAGTAGTATCTGAGCCTGCAGTTTATAAGCATAACATGTGACATTGAGCAATGAATGGCAGGATACAAAGGTCTGGTCACTCTACCTCTAACCACATTCTCTTTTCTTTTTATGACTTTGCAGCCATTAAGGTCTGTTTTTCAGTATCTTTCACCCACTTTTCCTGCTTGCAGTTCCCAACTACATTTCTGCTCATTCCCCTCTTCCCCATCCCTCAAACGGGCAGATATCTTAGGTACTGTTTAGTTAGCTTCATTATTCTTCCCACTTACATAGCGCAGAATATTACATATTTCAACATGGTTGCTCTATTTTAGAGCCCACAAGTGTTAAACAGTAACAAATTCATGGCATATTGTCCTTCTATGCCCATCTAATTTCCAAGATACACAAGAAAAGATTTTTCTCTCACACAGGGATTATATAAGGAATTGCTCTAATAATTTATGTTCCAATTTCTATGAAATTGGCAAGTGCAAAATTTAAGCAGCACAGAACCACTTAAAGTTCTGAGTCAAAACAGCAATGAAAGATAATAAAGTTACACTAATAATTTGAACATTTACCACCAAATTGTGCTTCTCCTTTAGGCCTCTGTCCATGACACCAGTTCTGAGCCTTTTACAGTTTTCATCAGCATTCGTCTGCTGATTAATTAAAAATGGACATCTGTGAAAAATCACGACAAATAGTTTCTTATAATATAATCTCATGTTTAGTTTCGAAGCCTCCCAGTCTTCTCCTTGAGCAATATTTAAAAACAAGCAAACAAAAAAAAAACAGGTGTCATCGTAGCAACAGAAAATGTTAGATGGAGGTGCTTCCTATGTATTTTGGGTTAATTTATTTTTTTTCCATATAAAAATGCACATCCTAAACAAAAATCATTTAAAAAATTAGAAATGTATGAAAGTGTTGACACATCAAGCTGAGAAGAGACCAGGTCTCCCTCATCCCAAAGAGTTATTTAATATGTTGGTAAAATCTGAACCCAGTGACTAAATGGAAGAGCTGTTATTTTGATTCAGATATGATTTCATTGGAGTGATGTTTTTGGCATAATCCAGCAAAATATTCATATTTCATTAAATGCTAAGTCTGTCTTAATTAAACGCTGACAGAAGCATTGCTAAATATTGAAGGACAGAATCGGATTCATCATTCATCTGACACCACATCAGCAGAAAGAAAAACAAGTGTTCATCAAGAATTTTTTCCCCGGAAATACATTTGCCAGGTGGGCTGACAAATTAACAGCATCAACTGACACCTGAGTATTGTGAATTCTAGCTAGATCCACAATAATCTCCCATTAAAACCCGACAGATCATCTTCTTGATCACTTTCACATGCTTAACATTGCAGAAGTCTTCCAAGGACAAATGCAAGGCTAGATAGAAAACGTGTAGTATAACTGAATCTGAGCTACAAGGGCATTAAGAGAAATTTGAGGAAGTTAACTCTACTGGAACAACAAAGAGAAAATACACTTACCGTTAAAATCAGATTGGACTGTAAGTTTGCCACAGATTGCAGAAATTTACTAAAACCTTGTTTCAAAAGTGAAAGAAAAGCAGAAATATCAAAGAGTACAATGACTTCAGAAAGCAGAGCTCTAGCTAATGGTTTGTCCCAGCCCACAATAAAGAAGGGCCAAGTAAACATAGTCTCCCAAGTTAGAGCACACTGAAGACAGTCCAATTATGATTTTATAATTTAGACCACATTTATTCCTGTTCCATAAGGAAAATTATTATAAAATTTCTTTCTTGTGAGAGGTAAATAGCTGCTCTCCACAGTGCACAGTTTCTGAGATTTTAGGTGTCACACAAAGTTTTTATTGCTCTAATGGGTGTCAAGCATCTACCTGGCAAGGCTGACAGAGATTTATCTTGCCAAGGGCATGTGAGGGGGGGGCAGGAATAACAAGAAAAACAAAAAAAACAAACAAACAAACAAACAAAACACCATAACAAAAAAACCAACCAACCAAAAAAAAAAAAAAAAACACACAACCCAACAAACCTAAAAAAAACCTGAAACAAAAAAACCCACTAAAAAAACCCTAAAAAAAATAAAAAAATATATATAAATCCATGTTTACATACTGTCTACATGAATCTATGCTGATATATGTCTACACAAACATATTAATATCTTCAGATTGAGTAAATCACAGCTTTCACAGCTGGGGAGAATTTTTCCCTACAAGCCACACCCTTGGGCTGTCTTAACCTTAATGTTTATCTTTCAGAGACTTCCACCTAGCCCTATTTACTTGTAATGAACAAGTAAAAGACTTCTCACAAACAATGAATACCTGAAAGTGATGTAAATTTTCACTTTTTTGGATATACAAGATAAAAATGGACTTCATCTTAGGGAAAACTAGAAGCACCATAGATTAGACTAGGCACTAGAATAAACTGAAATTTAACTACTATGACTGCTAGTAATGTACAATGGAGATTTAAGTAATGTGCAATGGAGATTTATGATATATCCAAGTCACTGGAAGCAGTGCGACGGGTTACAGTCATCCAGTAAAGCCATTGAGCTTCTTCCCACTTGTACATTCACTTTGTAAAAAGTAGCCTGAAAGGAAATATCACAGTGGACAGCTGCTGAGCATGCAGCAGGCACACCACCACACCACAAGTTATATGCTCAAGTGTGGCTGATTAAGTCTAGAGGAATATGCAGACAGCTAATCACCAGATTATGCTCATGCTCATAACTTCTGCTTATACTTCCAGCCTAGTATACTCTAGCTGCCTAAGCCCATGATGATCCAGCAGCCAGAATTAAGAAAATAAGAATTGCCATTATCGATTCCTGAACTGCTATATTCATCAGCCAGTCTCAGTGCATGCTTCTCAAGGGAAATCTGGCAAATGCTATCAGAAACACAGAGATGACAAAACTTCAGCAGCTTGAGAAAAGCTTCAAGCAGCAGGCAAAACGGTACAGTAGCCAAAAGAAGAGAACAGAATGAGTCAGCAACTCTAAGCAGATATTTCTCAAACATGCTGCTCGTTTTGGCTCTGTTGGCAGTTATCAGTCTTAAAAATTATACAGTCATTTGACAAGCTGACATAAAAGATAAGATACAGGAAAATAAGGCAGGATATTTTGGACAATAAATTTAAACTACATCATCTTAACAGAGATTGTCAAGTTAAAGGCAAAACTTGCTGTTCCAATTCTATGTCATTATTTCGATCAAGTCCTAGAATTAATCTGGAGGAACTTGCTACTGTCAGTTCATAAATTCTGGAAAAGGAATAAATATGACATTTAAATGCATATTTTCTGGTTGCATATGTTCTTGAAGTAGTCTTAAGAGACAGTCTAGCAGTCAAGAAGATGTTTCTTGAACCACCAAATGTTGGGCAATCATCAGATACTTCAAGATGACTCCACTTTTCAGAGAGGGAATGTACTTCAAATAGACATAGGTAACAACAGACAGAACAGTTTCAGTTCAGAACGCCCCTGCGATGACAATATTTAAGTAGTTTGGTACAGCATTTTACTGAAAGAATTACATTTGGGATCTTGGATTCCTTAAAATCAGACTTACAGGTGATAGAATAAACTGTTATCACCCCTTCCAAGCATTAGATCTTACTTTGGAACAGCTAATTCCAGGTTTTTAAATTGGGGTCATTTCTCTTTAACTGCATTGTAAGTGCATTTGCTCTGGTAGGTCTCACATTTCAGGCAGCAGATCAAGTAAGACTGCAGTTTTATGTACCTTTCCAATTTGTCCTTAGTATTGTTTGGGCAAGTTTTAAACATTTGACTAAAGCATTTTGGTACAAATTAGCCAGAATAACGTAAGGTTTCAATTTGCAGCTTTAACCTTGCCAATGTCCCAACTACTTTTGCCTTGTATTTGAACTCTGATTTAAATGCTGATTGCAACAGTATTGTTGTAATTAGCAGAACAGCTTCGCAGGAACACTGCCTATTAGATAGCTAAAGTGCAACAAGATGTGGTTAGACAGAAAAAACTAATGCCTAAGAATAACCTCTATAACTACTTTGTACCTCCACATATTGCTCAAGGTGATTATATTAGCATATGAATTCAGATGTGCTGGTTAAAGCAATTTAAATAGTGAGTTCTGTTTATTCTGCCAAAGTGTTTATAGTTTTGGATTTATTAACTGTCAAGCCTCCATCCCCCCCTTACTTCTTCCCCAGTTTTTTGGCTTCAAATGATTTTTATTTTGGCACATTTAGTAATGCAACATTTCACTTTTCTAGAAAACTCCACTGCTAGAAGAGTAACACAAAACCCCAGGAAACTCACCTGGTCTCCAGTTTCACTACCAGCTCAAAACAGCTACAGTTCACTCAAAGCCAACTGAATCTCAGCCCAGTTCCAAGTAAGCAAGGGCAAATTCAAGCATTCATATCAAATTCAGACATGGCTTGCTGCACAGAAAATCTGCTTAGACAATACTTCAACAGTAGAACCAAGAGCCCTAATTCCCACTAAATCACTGAAAAGACATGAGGACGGAGAAAAACACAAAAGAACTGCCAACAAAAGATGTAGGAATAATGCCTAATGCTTACATCCAAAAAGAACATATATAGGTTTTCATTTCTGATACTGCATTAGTAAGCTTCTGAAAAGGAAAAAAAGTTAAAGAACTGAAGCAGGAAAAGATCTCCTAGCAGGTATTATGTGTAGGAAGGGATCAAAAGATCTAAAGAGCTTTTTCTTCCAAAAGGTTCATCAAGCAAAAATGGGTGGAAAATAGCATCTTTTCAGCAACAGTCTTTTGACACAACAGTTAGTGAGCTCAATGTCCTGAAAGGATATGCAAATTACTCAAAAGCTTCAATGGAACTCCAGTATATTAAACATAGCTACCTACCTTATTATGTGAACCATAATACACAGAACAGTTGCCTATTTGCATTCTGGTTCCTCTAAGATTTTTATCTTCCTCTGAAATAAGATCAGGATTGCACTCACTTGGATCTCAGTCTGAGCTGGTTCTCTATCAGGAACTATTTTAAATACCAAAAGCATTCAGTAGCAAAGGACACATTCCATCTTTCTGAATTTTTTGTAGTGTCCATCATTGTGCACAAAGACCATTCCTCTTAAATTCATTGAGCAAATTAAGAATTACTTTGAGAACCAAAAGACCCCCAGCCTTTTAAAAGAATGTGATCATGTAGCCAAGAGAAATTAACAGAATGACATCCTCCCTGAAAATATCCCATAAAGTGTACTTTATTCCCTCATTTGTAATGTGAAATGAAAGGTGCACAACCCAAACAGATCTTGTTGTTGTTGTTGGCTTTTGGGGGGGAGAGGTCAGGGATTTTTTTTTTTTTTTTGTGGGGTGTTTTTTTGGGGTTGGAGAGGGTGTTATTTGTTTGAGTTTTGGTGGGTTTGTTTGCTTAGTTTCAGTTATTTTTGGTTTATTGTGTTGGTTTGTTCTGGGATTTTGCTTGGTGTTTCATGGATTGGTTTTGTGTGTTTGCTTGTTTTTTCTTTTTTGGTTGGTTGTTTTTTTGGGGAGTATTTTTCTGATTATTCTTTTTCAAGGACTTTAGCAGGATGAAAACCAGTGCTTAAAGAAGGCTAGTTCCTCATTCACAGACATCCTTTTCTCTGGAACTTACCATGTGCCAGGGGAAGACAACAAACAGCAGAACCATAACACACAGCAGCACTCAATATCTTCAGTGGCAAAGACCCACCATAAAAGGATGCTGAGGACACAGCAACACATCTTGATCAATCTTATCCAGGCATCATCTTGCACAAGGTATGAAGTAACACTCTTACATGAGTAATTAAAGCATTACATATTTGCAAAATGCTGCATTTTCACACAGTTACCGCCAAACATGATTTAATGAAGGGAATGGTTCCTAATGAACGTAATAATTCCAGTCAGGCAATAGAGCCTGCTTCTTCCAGAATCAAAGAACTGTTTAGATTGGAAAAAGACCATTAATGTCATCAAGTCCAACTGTTAAACTAGTACTGCCAAATCCACCAGAACCACTAAGACACCCAAATAAAAAAGAAAGAAGAATACAACTTTCTAGTACACACCTAAAGTTCTGGAGAAGCACCTCTTCTGTTGAGACACATACAAACGAGTACTGTCAAAACAAATGTGTCTGATCTCCACAGTAAACATACATTGCAGTGCTAATGAGCAAAAAAGCTGTGTTCTCTTAATTCTCCTGCTTTCCAAACACAGTCTTTTTTAAGTATATTATGGTACATGACCATCATATGAGGAAGCCAGACTAGAATTCTCAGACTACTGCAGAAGTAAAGCAAACAAAAAAGTTAGATACTTACCTTTTGAAAGTCGCTGAAAGTTAACATCACTAAAAGCAGAACTAATTTTAACTTCTGCAGAATACAGCAGCTGACCTGACTGCATTTCAGCAAAATTTAAAATAATAATATTTCACAGGCTATATTCAGAGGTATTTCAGCACTGAGTCACTGCTAAAACAGTGGTTTGCTTCAGGCCTAATCCTTCAATTTGATTTTATAGAAACTGAGAAATAAATTGGAACTCGTACATGAAGCTAATATACACAAGCTCTCACTTTAAAGCTGCCTCTGGATTACTGTTTAAGAGGCATATACATGAAGTGCAAACAGTATTGATTTTTTATTTGGAAAACAGTCAAGTCAATATGAAGCATCCAGCCTGGACAGAACATTCCACTCTCTGCAGGTAAGTGTTAGAAGAAAGCTCCCTGATGAAGGTAAGCCCATACAAAAACATTCAGTCTAATCTTCTAAATCAAGTTTTAGACAATAATATTCCAGCTGAGACCGTGTCCAGCAAATTGCATTTAAACGGCCCACAAAAATCCATTTAGTCTTTCATTTGCCAGAAAAGCAACAGGGGGTAGCAAAACCTCATGCATTCTCAAGTTTCTAACTGTAATTGATTGATGGGGCAAAGAACTGCAGACAATGTCTGAGATTGGAAAAGAAGTAAATGGCAGTGTATATTCAAAGGTAAAGAAAATTGTATTCTCAGAAAAGGAGACACAGTAGAGGTATCAGCATGCATGCACACTCATAGTCCACCATGCTTCCTTCTGAGCCAAGCTGCAGCCAAACAGTCCCTACAGCATCCTCTGATTTAAAGAGAAGACCAGGCATCTATTTTTTGCCATCTGCCCTTCACTGAAGCACAGAAAATCACAATGAGAATGACTGGAATCCAGTTTCTGCAGCAGTAGAGACTCACCTTTGCATCCCTCTACACATCACTGGCGTCTCAAATTTAAATTTAGGAAGTTGTGAGGTCTGCTAGCTACTGTCATCATTATTATTTGGCTAAGGATACTAACACAAATTGTCCTTCACTGGCAAATGATGAGCAGTTCACATGGGCACATTTAATAACATGACAAGCATTTTGCCTCTTTGAAATAAAATCTCCTTCCACAACCCTACAGATGCTCAGAATCTATAATGTGAGGGAGGGTACCATATTTTGGCCATAACTGCATCTCCTGTTTTCATCAGTAGATTTAACTGATTTTGCCTTAACAGCATACCTAGGACTGAAACACCACATAAGCCATTTCAAGTAGCTTGTTAGGCATTTCTTGTATCCATCCTATACAGAAACATCACAGCACTGAAACATACAAATAATGGTTGCAGTAGACATGAAGAAGAGTGTTTCATTTAGTTATGCAAACTGATGTCAAGATAACACCTGCTGTCAGATATTTCCTGAGACTCTTCTTTCAAGCAGGAGTCCTGCTTAACATCTTTTTGCAATCCCTGGGACTCCATACCTGCCTTAGTAGTACTTCACACAACTGCTTCTCTGCTGTAGAGTACCTTAGAACTCATATCAATCACTCCCACAGATCTCTTTTCTACTTGTTTCAAGGCACTTCACTGATTCAACTTCAACAAGTGTTGTGTCAGCTGTCTTACAGAAACAGAAGACGTGATGTGCAGAGCTGGAAATAATTAGGTCTGTTCGCAAAGCTGGAAAGCAGGAATCTTGAAAGGCCTTCAGCCTCACGTAAAAATTCTATGCTTTTCATAGAACTGGGCACTCAGGAATTCAGCTGCCAATAGAAATTCAAAGGCTGCAAAGAATCTGTCTGCAACTTGTTCAGTTAAGGCCATTTCACATGTCAGTGAAGGTGAAGAGTCCACCTGAAATGTTTCATAGACCTTCCCACTCAATACCTAGGACAAATGCTTCTTGCCGCCCACAACACATGGCTCATTCATAAAACATGACACAGCGCTATGAATTTACAATACACGACTACAGCAAAGAGCAGAATTGGAGCTTTCTGTCCCTGCAGTATGTCAGTCTCATGGTGAAGAGCAAGATACCCTTACCAGTCTCCAGGCTTCTGCAGGTACTACTGTATCATGGCAAGCAAATATTAGAGCATGGAGTGCTATAAAGGTGAATTTAACTAACAGTTATAAAATGTTATGTAAACACCCCAATTACAAGACATAATCACCACTGCTTGTACAGCATCAAACACAATCAGGCTGCTGCTCTTAGTTGGTCCCTAGACACTACTCTATAACTGAATAGTGTAAAAGTATTCAGCCTTGGAAACACAGAACTCTCCTGGTCTTGCAGAATCAGCTTCAATCCTCCTACAGCATAAGTCTCCTGTACATGGGGAAAAGAGGCAGCATTAGTAAAACATCCAAACATGCATCAGTTGATAAATGTGCGTTTCAGTAACAGCACTGGCTTCAACAGTCCCTGGTTTTCCCTAACACCACTTCCAAGTCTCTGCTTTCACTTGCCTTCATGCAACTCATATGCTGCCTGGTAACAACACTCAATATCTGCCAGATTATACAGCAATCCGCATTAGGGCAATTTATGTTAAACAGATCCACATTAGTAACTTCTTAGCAGAAACACTTGGTAGGAAAATAGTAGCATAGGCTAAGAGGCTACTTCAGCTGCTGCCAAAGTGTCTGTCAGATCACGCTTTCCTATGGGACATCAAAAACAGCCTAGGCTTACATCTGAAATTGCCTCTAAAGATAGAATACACAGCTCCACTGCTCTGAACTCTTTCTGAAACTGCAAGAGAACTGATAAAAACACATCTTTACTACATCATCTGCTGGCTTGCATTTAAGCCTCCCTTCATTAATGAATTAATCAGCTGCAAACCAGCAGTGAAGATTTTCAGGGTCAACATTAGTATTCACTGCCTCTACAATGGGTTAGATTAAGAACATAAATCTTAGAGATTAGTAAAGGATTACTTCACATTATCCAATTTGAAAATAAGGGGGAAAAAAACCCATGCTGTACAGATTGAAGTAAAACAGAAATTTAAAGCAATTTTTAAGTACTGACTTCAGAGTTTCCACTATTCCATTGTGGTTTCTAACATCACCCCACCCCACCCCATCCCCAGCTGTCATACAGAGAACTTAAAATGCTTTTATGCATTTCCTACATTTATTTTGCATCTTGGCAATTCACTTTCTGTGGGTACCTTAAAGCTTTTGAATCCAAAGGTTACAGAAACATGAAGTCTACTATTCAACCTAACTTTATTAACCATTTATCTATTGTTAAATTTATTGCTAAATTTATTGCATAGACTAAAAAGTAGAGACTCTAAACCAGTATCTCTCATGATTCTCAGGTGCCTGATCTTCATTCTTGACATGGCATGATGCATGCCTAGCAATAAACTGTAGTGATTTGTATGATCATTTATTACCTACATGAACTGCTTTTACTGTACAGATTCTACAGTCATAGTCAGACTTGCCAAACTAGACCTATCCAAAGTCCATGATTTCTTTCAACCACAAGGAAAAAAGCCAGACAGAGTAATCAGAGCTTTTAACTTAATTTATAAGGACAGAAGTGTAAGAAATCACAATTATCGTTTGGTAACTACCAAGTTCAGCCAACTTCTCGTGACAGAGCTGAGCAGAAATGCTAGCTAAGGCATATAAGTTTATCAATTAAAAAAAAAAGAAATCCTTTTACCTTACGTCATTAAGCTACACATAGATTTAATGATTTCCTCTCAGTCTTCTAAGACACCTGTAAAAACTAGAGCCAATACGCTTTCATTTAACACAGCACACCTACTCACACAGAAGAAGGCAGCAAGGAAGAATCAGCATTTCTCTGTTCATAGGCCAATTAGTACAACACTGCATTAATACTGACACATAAGACCATCTCCTTTCCCTAGATGCTAAAAATCTAGTGCTGGATGATCACACACATCACTAATTTTAGGTGTCATGTGTTGATCCAATTAAGTCCTTGTCAGCTTTTCATGTTCATAGCTAAACTTCTGAAAACTTGGCACAAACAACCTGCATTCCATGGTTTTCATAGTATGAAAATAAGAGGCTGAGATTTAACATAGAACCTGTGCCAAAAAGCTTCCATTAAGTTTATTCTTCAAAAATAAGTTCAAAAATCTGATTGCATCAAATTGCCAGTATAAAAGCTTTTGCTGAAAAAAGTAACACGTAAAATTACTCAAAACCCTCTACATTTTCATTCTGCAGAAGTATCTTAAATCCTTTGTCACAAGCTTAAATCAGGCACAAGTTTAAATCAGGAAGTAAAGCAGGTAGGAGTGGAAAAGGTTTTTAATTTCTGAAGAACTGTTTTTTAATTTCTATGTGCTGATGGTACTGCACACAGGAGGAACACAGAGGCAGCTGCTTCTCAGAAAATTACTAGGATTATGCTGGGGAGCCTGACCTGGGTAATGAATACCAGCTGCCTACCTTCACTGGTAGCTGCATTCTTCTGGGCTTTGGTGGGTGTGTGATCTGTACTTGAACTCACGTCGGATGAGATGCTTGAGCTGCCTTTGCCTGCAAAGGGAGAAAAAGGTGGAGAGGGTGGGAGATAGAACAAACATAAGTATCAACAGCAAAATAGAAAGACCTTCCATATCAGAACCTGGAACAATTCCAGGAAGCTTTAAACTAAAGTTTAAAGCAGCTGATGTTCATTTTGTACACAGTGGGAAAGAAGTTAACTACCTTATAGCTCATAGCATGTACATCTTTACAGGCACTAGAACTGCAAACAGCCTCCTGTGTCACAGGAGCTCTTGTTACGTATTTGCTAAGCTCCACTGTAAACAAAAAATTTGTGATTAACAAAACGAGGAGGACTTTCACAATGTTTTCTCATTCAAATACCTTTAACACAGATCACAACAAATGAACACTGACCCTCATCAGCATAGAGGGTTAAATTCAAAATTTGCTAAATGAGTTTAAATTTCTGGTTTATGTGTTCACACCATGTATTCAAGTCACTTGGTCTTGTGAAAAATTATAGCAAAGTATCTGCTCTTTCCTTCTATACCATGCACACTGCTTGATGTAATACACCCTTTTAAAACTAACTTCTACAATTGCTGTTCATCACTTTTCATTAAGTGAAAATCAGAACCAATGGATGTTTCTTCTCTTACTCTCTTTCTTGAGACTTGTTCCTGCATTTCCCACTTAAGTGCCCTCAGACCTATATGTGGTATGGCAAGCTGGTAACATGAAAAAAATCCACATACAAAGATAAAAATTAACTGTGATAGATACCACAGAAGAGTGGAGGGTGCTAAAGAAAAGTTCTCTTTTTGTTTACCTGTGACCACCTAAGAACGAGTCACTTCTGTTTCCCCTCACTCATTCTACTCAATCTGAGTTTACTGCTACTTCCAGGGAACACATTCTGCTCCACAGCAGAAACCAGACAAATCAATCAGCAATACATGATATAACTCTAGTCAGAGGAAAGGTAATGAATACTGTTACATTTTAAGAAGTTATCTATCCCCACAAACACTGCATCAGTGAAGCCTTTAAGAGCTATATTGATTTTTCAACCAAAATTAGGCTGTATGCAGAAAGATAGCAGACACCGTGTTTCTGTCACTTGAGTAAGCCTACAATTATAGCAATGTTAGCAAGAGACTTTTCTGATCTGTTATTTCAATCAAGCGTTCCTTGGGGTTCTGAGTTACAGTATGCCTGGTTTTCATAACAGTTAGATGTAAAGGAGGAGGTCTGCTTTTTAAAGGTGCCACAACAGAACAAGGATTTAAGTTTTAATAGGAAATGACTGGAGAATGTGCAAACGTAGGTTGCTTCACAACCAAGGTACTGCCACTTAATCCGTCAGCCAGCTCTAGAGAATCATTCTCCCACATGAAGTTGCTTAAGTTAACATGCTCAGATGTGAGATGATTGTGGAGTGCAAGGATATTAAAGAGACCAGAAAGAAGTAAAAAAATAAATGGCTAAGACTAGTAGTTGGGTGGGGTGAAGGGAGGATGTGTATTTTCAGTGATTCAATAACTGCTTTTTACATTCCTTTAAGAAGTTAAGCAAACCCAAGAAGCAGTGCCTCTTGAATATCACTACAGTTGCTTTCAAGCTGTGACGCAAATTGGAGTAATGGGCTGTGATCTTCATAGAAATGACTGCCCTAAAATAGCTCTCCAACTAAGGCAGAACAAAGGCAGGTGAGAAAAGAGAAGGATAAGTGTAAAATAGTTTCTTTCCAAGGAAAAAGCCATAGAACTTGAAATATCTGCAACAGCTAATAATCAAGTCATTAATGACAAGAAAGATATTTAGATAGAATCACCATTACCAGCAACTCCTCATGTACCAAGCACTGCAACTGCAGAGGCAGAGAAACTTTCAAGAAGCATCAGCACTCCTTAATAGTAAGAAAAAAACTCAAACCATGACCATGGAAAAAAAAACAAAACCAAAAACAACCACACAAAAAAAACCCCACCACACACCAAAAAAATACCAACTGGAAAAATTTATTTCCTTAAAGCAAATAAACAGGATTTCCCCTTAAATAGATAGATAACAATAACCAAACAACAGCAGAATTACTGGCTGATCATCTGCGGCATAGGTTTTTTCACAAGGGGAATGTGAATACCTCCCCCATCAACATCAATAATATTTCTATTTACACCATGTACAAGAAAGCCTCCAAAAGCACAACAGAAATATTTCAAACACTGCAGGATGCAAACTGCCAGTACACCCAATAGCAACACTTACAATTGTATACTTACAAAGAAACTGTGAAAAACCAGCTATAAGTCTAAATATTTACCATTTAAATCTACTTGAACTTTGAAACATGTTAACTCCTTGGGAGAAATTAAAACTAGAAATTAAGATAAAAGGATCCATAGTGGTTACTGCTTTGGTTGGATATCAGTTCCTCCTGCAATTATACTGTTGATGTTTTATGATACTATTTAGAGTCTTCTCTAGCTGTATACAGCATTGAAACAAGCCTTCTTCCTCACTGTCTACTCTGAAACTCTCCATTCATGTGCGTGGGACAGAAGGGAAGCAGGAGATACTTTCTAGTATATTTTCAAAGTGTTTTAAATAGACTAGCAGATGCTATATCTATTCTTTTAGTGCAAAACAAAACCATTCACTTCTAATCAGCTAGATCTGGCTATTGCAGACTCATGCACACATACAAGAGCTAACATGGAAGGGTATCTAAGTATTCTCCCAAAAACTTGGGTTTGATAACAGGAGAGAGTGCAACCTCAGCAAGTTCCCAGATGATGTAAAACATGAAGGAATGGTTGATACATCATGAGGTTACTGCCATTCAAAGGGACTTCATCAGGCTGAGAAAAATGGCCTGATAAAAGCCTCAGAAAGTTAGTTCAATAGAAGAAAATGCCAAGTGATGCACCTGGGGAAGAAAAACTAGTGCATAGTGAGGACTGATCAGCTGGAAGGCATTTTGACAGAGAAAGATCTGGCAATGCAGGAGGACACCAAGTTGAACATCAGCCAGCAGTGGGACTATATGGCAAAGAAGGCCAACAGCACCATCAGCTGCATTAGGAGAAATGTAGCCAACAGGCTGAAGGAGGTGTGTCCTGGGTTCCGCTATAGCAGTAATTTTTCTCCTTCTTATAGTTGGTGCAGTGCTGTGTTTTTGACTTTCAGTCTGGCAACAGCGCTGATAACACCGATGCTTTTAGTTGATGTTCAGTAATGTTAACTCTGACCAAGGACTTTCTCAGTCTCATGCTCCGCCAGGGAGGAGGGGAAGCCGGGAGGAAGCAGAGACAGGACATCTGACTCAAACTAACCAAAGAGGTATTCCATACCACAGCACGTCATGCCCATTACATAAACCGAGGGCAGTCACCCGGAAGGGCTAGATCACTGCTCGGTTGGGCTGGGTATCAGTGGGCAGGTGGTGAGCAGTTGTATTCTCTTCCCTTGTTATTTCCCTTATCATTGTTATTATTGGTGGTAGCAGCAGTGGTTTGTGTTATACCTTAGTTACTGAACTGTTCTTATCTCAACCCGTGGGAGTTACATTCTTTCAGTTCTCCTCCCCATCCCTCCAGGAGCAGGAGAAAGAAGGGCAGGGGGGAGTGAGTGAGTGGCTGCGTGGTTCTGAGTTGCCGGCTGAGCTTAAATCATGACAAAGTGATAATTCCCCACCTCTGCTCAGCACTGGTGAGACACATTTGGAGCCCTGGACCCAGTTTTGGGCTCCTCAGTACAGGATAGGTAGGGACATACTGAAGAGATTTCAGAAAAGGGACATAAAGACAAAAGGACTAGAGCATCTATCCAAAAAGGAAAAGCTGAGAGCTGGGACTATTTAGCCTAGAGAAGAAAAGGCTCAGGGAGATCTTACCAATATATATGAATACCTGAAGAAAGGGTGTGAAGGAGGAGCCAGGCTCTATTCAGCGTTGCCCAGTGACAGGACAAGAAGCAATGTGCACAGATCAAAATATATGAAATTACATTTAAGCATAAGATTTATTTACTTGTTTATTTTGCCTGTAACAAATCGGGAACTTTTAAATGCAAATGTTGCAAGCAGAGGTTCTGTGCTAGAGGAGACACCATCTAACCCTAAAGTCAGAAAACACCTGACTCAATACAAGAAGCCTTTTGCCATGCCTTACTTGATGCCCACATAGTATTTTTAGGAAGCTTGTTACAAGATAAAGGAAAGAAAGAAATTATTATTTAGTATATGAGAATGGTGCTTCCAAACATTCATCAAGCAGCATGAATTCCCAAGCCTAGCTCACCTGAGCTCTTCTGAGACAGGTTTTTCTACAGTTCTTTTCTCAGGGCATTATCTGCCTTGGGGTGCTGGAAGAGCACCAAAGAAAGGCAGTAAGCTAGTGAAGGGTCTAAAGAATAAAGAACAAGCCCAAGGGGTGGCTAAGGGAACTGAGGTTTAGTCAGGAGAAGAAGAGGCTCAGGGAGAACCTTATCACTCTCTACAACTACCTGAAAGGTTGTAGTAAAGTAGGCATCAATCTTTTCTCCTGAGTAAAAAGTGATAGGACAAGAGGAAATGGCCTCAAGTTGTGCCAGGGAGGTTTAGATTGGATATGAGGAAAAATTCCATCACCAAAAGGGATGTCAAGCATTGGAACAGACTTCTCAGGAAAGTGATGGAGTCATCTTCCCTGGAGGTATTTAAAAGACATGCAGATGTGGCACCTAGGGACATGGTTCGGCAGTGGACTTGGCAGTGTTAGGCTAATGGTTGGACTCAATGATCTTGAGGGCTTTTCCAACCTAAACAATTCTATGATTCTACGACTTGCCTTTGTCTAGAGTTACCTTTGTACTTTCAACAGCATTTTATTTCTAAGCCAGAAGATGGAATCTAAAAGAAAGAATCCAAAAGAAAACAAACTGTACTATGGTAGTAGGTAGATACGGGAGGAGAATGCAATTTTCCTACAATACAACATAATTCACACCAGGAGTGAATGTAGCATAGACTTCACCACACCTGCAAAGAATCACGCAGCTACATAGTTGAAATTCAAATTATGTCTCTGACCTGCTCCTGAAGAAGCAAGATCATGGATATTTTTTTTCCATCTACTAGTTAGTGCCAGAGTCTTACAACAGTCATAGGAACAAGACTGAGGCCATCTAACCTACTATGCTATTTCCTACACACTTTATTTTGATCCTGCTGGAAAGAAAATTAGAATAAGGCAAGTGTATGAGAGATACTTCCTCTGAACACTGTCTCTGTCTCCAGCTCTTTGTAGCCAAAGGATTTTTTTTTTTTTAAGTCATAGATGTCTCTGTACTCAATAATCCTATAGCCCTATTAAATCTATCTGGTCTCTTTTGGTGTTATGAGTATTAAAATAATGTGGTCAATTTTCTTTCAATCACAAATAGACTAAAATGTTAGGCTTGTTTGTTTTATAAGAAGTGTTTGCATCTTCAATTTTGCTACCAGAATAATTACACATATTATTGAGACACTACAGACTATCCAATGAAGCACTACTAGAAGGCTGTGCATGAAACTGGGTGGTCTTGCCCCAGATGTCAATATTGCTGGAAAAAACAAACAAACAAACGAAAAAACAAACAAACAAACAAAAAAACAAACAATAGCTTTTCCCTGCTACTTGTATAGCTAATCTTCCCTCCCACCCCCCAATAAACACACCTACTAGCACTCCAAAACACCTCTATCAATGTATTTCAGGCTGTTTAAAACTTGCAGGGCAGAATCAAGAATAAATACACACAAGGCATCTTAGCCAAATGGAAGTATTTGATAAACTCCGGAAGCAGCATTGGTCAATGAAAAGCAGACTTTGGATTCTGTCAGTCACACTCACTGCTGAAAAGTGTCACAAATCAGTCAGGACAGAAGTAATGCAATTTAAGCTCATGCAGGAAGTTACAGTCTGACTGTTCAAGACCGAAAAAACATTTTCAGAGGCAAGTATGTGAAGCTTGTCACAGTATCAATAGTATGTGACAGGACACATCTCTAACTATGTGACCTCCACCTGTTGCATTTTGTTATTTTCCTCATTGTTACTGCACATCCAGCCAGCTAAACAGAGGCTGCTTGAATTACGTGATGCAAGTTGTAAGGAGCGCAAGGCTCATTGACCTGTGTGGTAGGTGGTGTGTCCTGCCAGTGAATCCTTTTCACTCTGCTCTGGAATAGTTTTACTGGGGGTTTTTTTCAGCACATTTGCTCTTGGATTCTGATGCATGGGCATTTTTGTGCTGTATTTTACATGCTTTTCTAAGATCACATACAGACAGGCTGAATTCTTGGAAAATAACAGAAGTATTATTTTTAACATCAAGTTTTAATCCAATAACATCTGCCTTCAGCAGGCAGTGACAGTTACCTCAGGAGTTAAATGGACAGTGGGGCCAAATCCATGCTGAAGTGAAACATCAGACAAAATGCCAAAGCAGAAAAAAGGCAAAAAGCAGTAAAGTCCAGAATAATAAGAGCCATTAATCTTTTTAATTGCCTAAAAACATTATAGTGCAGGGATTTGTTTACTTAAACCATCAATTCTTATACAAATCACATTAGTGAATTCACCTTCTGAACATGAAAGGGCATATACATATGGCTTTTTTACCTAATGATCATTGCTGTCTCTTTTATATCTTCACACAAGATTTTTTTAACTAAGTAAATGCAACTGGATCAAGAAGAGACCCAGGAAAAACAATCCAAACCTCAAAGCATCAAAGATCATGCAAGGGTAAAGAAAAAACTCTTTTCCTTCTCCTGTTTCCACAACACACATTATACTGGTCCAAGTGTCCAAACCCTCAAATCTGTCTTGTTTACAATCTGTACCTCTGAAGATCACAGACTCCTAGTAGATTCCCAAGTATCCCCACAGAAAGCAGCAGCCTGCTGGGATACTTAAGCTTTGAGGATACATGGCATCCTTTAAAGATACAATATATCAATACATTTATCTGCAGTAAAAACAAAGTTGGACTGCACACTGTGGACAATCGTTCTCCTTGGACTTCACGTTTCTACCAATGGAAATTATATAACATAAAACTGGTTTCCATTTATTAACTTGTCGTGGTTTAGGCCTGCCACGCAGCCCACTCACTGCCTCCCCACCTCCTCCCTCAGCTTCCGGAAGGATGGGGAAGAGAATCGAAAGAATACAACTCCCACAGGTTGAGATAAGAACAGTCTATTAACTAAGGTATAACACA
>WYDI02002225.1:0-28317 GCA_009867235.2 Psittacus erithacus
TTGCCAGTGAAGACTGAGGCAAAGAAGTCATTCAGAACCTCAGCCTTCTCCAAATCCAGGGTAGCCAGTTCTCCTGATATCTTCTGGAGAGGGCCCACATTGTCCCTAATCTGTCTTTTATTGGCAATGTACCTATAGAATCCCTTCCTGTTACCTTTAACATCCCTAGCCAAGTTTAATACTAACTGGGCCTTAGCTTTCGTACCCCGGTCCCTAGCTTCCCGGACAACATCCCTGTATTCTTCCCAGGCCACCTGTCCTTGCTTCCACCTTTTGTAAGCCTCTTTTTTCCTTCAGATTTTCCTCAGCAGTTCCTTATCCATCCAAGGAGGTCTCCTGGCCCTCCTGCTGCACTTCCTTCTGGTTGGGATGCAACGCTCCTGAGCTTGTAGTAGGAGATCCTTGAATATCAACCAACAGTCTTGGGCCTCCCTGCCCTCTAGGGCTATATCCTGTGGAACCTTACTAAGAAGGTTCCTGAAGAGGGCAAAGTCTGCTCTCTTGAAGTCCAGGGCAGTGAGCTTGCTGCACACTCTTCTCACTGTCCTGAGGATCTCAAATTCGACCATCTCATGATCGCTGCAACCAAGGCTGCCCTGGAGTGTCACATTTCCAACCAGCCCTTCCCTGTTGGTGAGCACGAGGTCAAGCATGGCACCTCTCCTTGTCGGCTTCTCTGTTACTTGCAGAAGGAAGTTGTCTTCCACACAATCGAAGAACCTCCTGGATTGCTTGTGCCGGGCCGTACCATCCCTCCAACAGATACCAGGGTCGTTGAAGTCCCCCATGAGAACAAGGGCCTGCGAGCATGAGGCTGTTCCTATCTGTCTATACAGTGCTTCATCCACAGTGTCCCCTTGATCAGGCAGTCTGTAACAGATCCCCACAGTAATGTCTCCCATCGCTGTTCTCCCTTTAACCCTCACCAACAAACTCTCTATTAACTGCTCACCTGTCCCCAGACAGAGTTCCATACTCTGCAGCCTATATAACTTGTTTTGTAAAAAATTGGCTATTGCAGACCTCAGCTACACTTAAAATTGTTGAAAGGCAAAAAGCAGATGCTCTGACTGGCAAGGGAAACAACCAGATACTGAGGTAAATTTCCTTTATATTCACTCTGTTTTCTGCTTTATTTTTGTTTTTTTGCTAAGTATTACATTTTGATTATCACAACTTTCTGTTCTTGGTAAATATCACTGAGCATAATCCTACTGACTAGGTATTAATGTATTTTTTCCACTGCTTTTTAATCAGTTTTATTTAATACTGAGTATGATGCAATATCGAAAGTACGTATATTTAAGTGCCCTCTTTGAAATCTTACAATACCTCTGATGTTCTTTCAAGCTATGTTAAAAATGGATTTTTTTTTTCCTGTATTACTGCAGAGTTGGGAGCAACAAGTATACCCTGTAGTCCATTAAGAGTAATTCGATTAAATTAATGTCTTGCTTGGTCCTTTTTATCCAATGGAGATTTTAAAGCTTTTTGTGGATGGTAATGCTAGTGATTTTAGATGACAGCATATATAGGGTTCATTGTTTCACAGATTCCTGTTTAGCAATATGGGTTAGAAATTAAAATTTGAAAAGAGCCCACCTGTTCTGAACTGTATAAAAATAAAATTAATTTCTGATTGTATTGTTTATGTGTAAGCTTGAAATTGGAGATTTATTTTGTAACTGTACTGCAAATGTTAAGACTATAATGTTTGAACAAGAGAGGGAATCACATCAAAAGTGTCTTAGACTTGGCATCCTGCCTCCAGTGGCCGTAAGTATATGGCTACAAAAGTGTGTAAGCAAGCAGATTCAATATTTGCTTTTGGAACTCTCCTAAATGTTTCTTATTTGGAGATTTCCTGAGCTAGTATGGTCTCTGTGTGTTTAGTATGTCACACTAAATACATTTCCATTAATCCATTTACTTATATTATTAACTTGAGCATGCACAATAGATACTGGGAACATCTGAAAATGTAATGAGTAAATTATAAGCATGAAATTGCGTAGACATTGTTTCCTTACCAGCTTTATCCTTTCATTCTGTGTAACCAGAGAATCACAGGATTTTATGAATTGGAACCATGGATCTTCATGCTCCAGGGGAGGATATTAGTAAAATATGAATTATTGTAGTACCGTATGAGTTGAAGCCTATAACTGAAGTTTCTCAGTACAGAAAAAAGCATTGTATGGGTCTGAGGTACCCCATATATAGCCAGTGTTGCTTCTGGGCCCTGTGATGTTCAACACAGCTCATGTGGAGAAGGCCAGGAAGCTAGAGAATTCAGTGTCTCTGCTAGGAGAATTCAATGTCTCTGCTAGCAGATCATCAGCCAGATATTGAGATTTGCTGAGGGTTAGCAGTGATCTAGGATTATGTTGGGGTTTTTTTGTAATTTATTTTAGTAGACCATTACTCACCCTGAAATCATATGATTGTGTTTCTGTAATTTCCTTTGTATCAAAGAAAAGAAAATAAAGTGTCCTGTAATTGCTGGTCTCAGAAGAAGCATATTGTGACAAAATATCCCCTTTCAACCCATTTTCTCTCAGTGGCTTTTTTTTTTCTTTTCAAAATACTTTATGCACATGAATGGAATTATTCATCTTTTAAATTGTCCTTGGTAGCAATGCATTGGCTTTGCAGTCCAGTTTGGAAAGCATTGTCTTTTATAACTGGTGGCTTAGAACTTTCAGGTCAGACTTTGGTCTTAGCAACATGAAGATAAAAATGGGGATTTGGCATAGTTTGGAAATACTAGAACATATGTAAGCAGCCCTTGATCGTCACAAGGTTAACACAGTCATTGTTATATTATTCCTTTTTAATTATGTCTTGATTTACAGCCTGAAGTTTGTTCGTTCAAGCTGACATTAATGAGAAATTATCTTGTTCAAATACAAGAAAAGCTGCATGATTGAAAATAAACCTATTCTTGAGAATAATTTGAAAATTTTCTGTCCAGAGTTCTTATCTCATTTGTGTTGGCTTTTCAGAAAATGCCTGTCTTCACTGGATTTCAAACCATACTAAGAGACTATGATTATTTTAACTATGCAGGTATGGAAAACCCAACCTGTATATTAAAGCAACATTGAAACACTTTTGTGTGGTAATTGTAAACACTAATTGTTGATGCATTCGGTTTCCTGGCCATCCAAATATAGAAGCCAAGTGCTGCTTAGGTCCTTTTTATGGTATTTCACAGGGCAGGAAGAAGATATACTAGCTGACAATTGGGAAAAACATGGATGTTTTGATGACTTATGTCTCTGATGCAATCTGAGCAGCCAATTTAATGTCATTCTGAGCCCCTGCTGTTATACTGAGGCACACAGCAGGGCTTATTAGCTCAGTTTGAACGTTGCACTGGCTGCAGCTGTCTGGCGTCAATGTCCCTAAGTCCAGCTGGTTTTGAGCGGAAGAAGGTTTTGTTGCCTGCAGAATTCCACACAAACATATGCTGTCTGTTTGGCCCAGCTCTGCAGTGGTCTATGGATTAATTAAATAATGATTTACTTATATATTTATTTATATAAAATTGTTATTGTTTATAATGATTTTGAGTAATCAATGGATTTGAATTTAAATAAGTCAGTTATTCAGCAGACTGGGGTCTTGGGTTCTGATCATTCAAACTCTGAGTAGAAGTAGTTCCCTGTGCCTTTGAAGGCAGCTTTCCCTTTAAGACCGTGACTACTTATAAGAGCTGGAACAAAGGATGTGTCAGTCTCAAGACTACTGAGCCCTAGGGACAACTTTGTTGCCCATTTGCCCAGAAATTTGAAATTTGCACAGATCATTTCATTGCAGCTTCTACCACATAACAAAATATTTCTCTGGCTATAATCATGAATATAATGATGTGATTTTGTGATGTATTTTCCTTCAGGATGCCTTTATTTAAGAAGGACATTGAAGCCCAATATTTTGTATGCAAAGTGCTGTCTGTCCACTGTACTGCTGAACAGGGAGAGAAGCAAATGTACATTGCGTAGGAGTAGAGATGCATGCTGCTTGATCATGACCCTTCCTGGAGATTTGTTTACATTCCCATTGATTTCTCTTCAAAGATCAAGATGAAAATACCTCTTTTAGGTTTCATGTAGATGGAGTATATATCCATGATGAGTACCACTTCAGAAGTCTGGCAGCATTTCCTATGTAAGTTCATGGGCCCAAAAGCATGGGCCTCCAGAGTGGAATACCTGCAGAGAACTGTAACTACATCTATGTGAAGTGTTTTTCCATTTCCTAGTGGGGATTATGTAGCTGATGAAAATGTCTCCTTAGCCAATGATCATTCTCTTTGTGCAAATGCTTAGTATTCTGCTCATACTCTTCAAATGCCATCATTTAGGTAACGGAAGTAGTCAGGAATGATGAGATGAAGATTGAGTTTGTATTCAGAATAATTAGATGCTCTGCTAGCCTGCAAACCCAGAAATATACTTGTTTTTTCCTCTCTCTCAGCTTTATTAATTCATAATAATAATCAGTTATGCAAATATAAAAAGCATGCAAATTTCTAGCAGTTAAAACTTAGAGGGAATGTAACACTTGATGATTAACTTCACTCATTTTATTTCAGAGGGAGATACAGTGTTCCAGGAAACCTGAAGATGGTTAATCCTCAAAAAGGATCGATTAAAAAGACTGTAGGAGTGAAGCAGCTTCCAAAACTAAAGCACTGATTTAACGTTAATGCCAAGAACTTCCAATCACATTTTTAAAAATTTAATTTCACTGAAAGTATCTATATTGAAAATGAATGTATTTATGCCTTATTATAATACCAAACACAGATTGGCATGTCTTCTTAGCAGCCTTAATGTGTTTCTTCTACTTGCCATCTTGGTTCTGATGATCTCTTTCCATTATGGTAATTCTGTGTGTCAAGAAGTTGGGAACCTTGGAGAACATTTATTTTCTTTATACACTAGGTAGGTCCTTAAACTCTATGACTGCAAGGCAACCACTGAAAACAAACAAGCCTGTAACATTTCTGACCTCTTGACAAAGAAGAAGAAAAAAGCAGACTGATATAGCCTGAAATATTGTCTCACCACCCAAAAGAGTAGTTTCGTATAAAATTCCATCCACGATCATCATCATTCAGTATAGGCAGCAAAGAGAGCCTCTCAAGTAGTCTCATGATAGTAGAGCTGAACATGCCTTTCATTTGGCTTTTAAGAAGACTGACAGCATAGTTTACTATTCAGCTTGATTTCTCACATGATACCACACAGTAGAGTCTCTTTATAGTACAAAGTTGGTTTATATTCCATGAGCTTTCCTCTGTAGTAGAGGAAGCAAAACACTTCCAAATGTAACTTTTTAAAAGCTGGCTTGCCACAGACCCTGTGTTGACCCCCTCTTTCTGTCAGCACAGTATAGAAGCACGGCACCATTTCCAGCTACTTCAGGTGCTAGTAATGAGTATATATGGAAGGAAGATTGAGCACGTTTTATTAAGTATTCTTCCACAAGAGCCTATCTTGTGGAGGGGTTTTTCCTTTTAAACACTCTATATACATTATGTTTCCTGATACTGGTATGTTGCTATTTGAAATTTGAACTCTCATATGAAACTTTGTATCCACAGTCTGGGTTCCATAAAAACCTCTATGTATTCTTCAGTGCCAATGACACGTGTTTTTATGGTCCAAAATAGTGACAGTCCTTAAATTAATCCTTTGAATAAAAGTAGAACTACTTTGTATTTTCATTCTTAAGCGTGCATTTATTATATTCATTACCTACATTTTAGTCATTAAACTTCAGCAGAATTTTTTTAAGTGGCAACAGGAAAAATGTTTTGGTAATGAAGCTTCTAGCCTCTGGATTACATCTTAAAAGCTCTTGGCAGAGCAAATGGTTTAGAAGTGCTTGACTGCCTTTTATTATTTTAAAGAGCATCCCTAGCTCTTTGCAGTATTTAATAAAGCTTTTTGCTTCTTTAAGAGCAGTACTAATAGTTTCTTATTACTGGCCACATTAAAGTGGGGCTGTAATTAAACATGTACAAAAAGATCACTGATGTCGTTCTAAAATGAAGAGAGAAAAGACTTGTGGTATTGTACAGCATGTTCTGTATGGAAACCCCATTATTTTTTTCTCTTCCATAGTATGAGATTTATTACAGATATTTCTTATGTTGCCATGATGCACCTGGTACCATTCTTTCGTAAGCAGGGTGGTCTGCCCAGCCAGTTTTTTCCTCACAGTCACAGTTGAAAGTATAGCACAGCTGACAAGGCTAGCACTGCTCTGTTCCTGCTTTTCACATGCAAAAAATCCAAATTTTGATTGTGCTGGCATTTGTCATTGTGGAGAAGGAGAGAGGAAAAAATCACCATAGTGGTTCTACTGGCATAGAAGACAAGGGACATCTGCAATAGTGAAGAATATCCACTTCTTGGATTCATGCAGCAGGCATTTACTGCTGCTGTTTCTGAATCAAATGTTAGTCAATGAACTCAAGCCTGGCTCCACAGCACCTCAATTGGGAACATTGCACAAATATGGCAGAATGGCATTTTTTCACAGCTGGAGGCTTGGATGCTTCCCTCATGGGTAGTCCTCACTGGGGACTTAGAGACTTTTTTTTTGAAATCTTAAAGAGACATCTGTTGATACAGTTTGGTAACAGTAATGACCTGAGGAGGGACCATGTCCTACTTAATCCCTGATTCAGCTTGTCAGGAGCAATTGCAGGATTTGAAACTCAGTAGTATGATAATTAAGCCTTCAGACATGTGTTTGACCATTTAAATTGTGTATCCAGTCGTAATATTTGCTGTACAAAATGGTTATAGTTCTGCACTTGTACACTTTGAATTAATCACATTTCATTTTCCTTCTGCATTTCTGAAAATAAAGGCACCCTGATAACTTTGATGTTATCATAAGTTTGATTACTCAAATTTCTTTGAAACAGCAAAAAGATAGGTTTTGATTTCAAAAGTGTTGTGTTATTTCTTTGGACCTGAATAAAACTTTTACATTGCTAGCCTTCCCAAATGATTACTAGCCTTCCAACCATGTTGGAATTTTTGGTTTGGTTTGGTGGTTTTGGATGGATGAATGTTTTGGATTTCCTGGATTTCTCTTGCATGGACTTTTCTCACTATTATTATACTGTGCTGTGAATTGGGTTTTGATTACATTTGCAGCAATGAACAGTTGCATGTCTTTAAACAATATCTTTTATACAAATATTTTAGCACATTTAGGAGTAATTAATCCTTGAAAGCAGAGTACGTACTATTGGTGTAGGCGTAGAAGGCTCAATCACAGAGCTAGATTTATTTAAAGTAGAGATAGGAGCGTAGCAATGTCTGATTTTTCCCTGATTTCATGATGGTGATCTTTTTGTAATGTTGCTAACCACTGTATGGTAAATTCTATCTCCTCTAAAGCCTCTGTGCACCATATTCGAAGCTGGACAAATCTGAAGATAAAAATGGGAAATTGAATTGCTGACAGCTGTGGCTGATGAGTGAATGGAGCTAGACATCAGAGAAAGGATTAGAGCTGAAGGTTTGAATCTGGCCAAACTTCTTCCTGAAGCACAGAATGTGGTTGGGATTCCAGATATATTGGTTACTGGTTGTAGTGTGTAAGTGCCTTTAATTGGTGGACTAAGAAATTTTATATCCTAACACAGGACTTGCGAGTATGCTTCCCTAATGTGGTTACTAATGTAACTCCACAGATTTCAGATGACTCTGTGAGGTAACTTTGGTATTTTGAATATTTACATGTTGCTGATGGAAAATCTGAACTAAAAAACTCAAATGCCAGTAAACAGACATTTCTTATTTCCCAAAAACCCCCGATTTTGTTTGTTTGTTTGTTTTGTTTTTAAATGTCGTGATTAAGAGGTTATTGAGACATGCTTTTTCTTTTTAATGAATCAGCATAGCACCACTGCATTCCTCTATAATAGAATAAAGTTAAAATGTTTATTGGATAGGCATTGACTGTGTGGTTGATTATTGTGTAATTATGCAGCATAACCACAGACTCCAGAGAACTTGGGTGACGACCTTGCTCAAAGTCATGATATTATTAATAATAAGCAAGATATTTCATTGCTTAAATACTTTGTTTAATGAGTTCTCTATACAAATAACTGATGAGGTGGTGCAGTTCACAGCTTCCCTGATTCCTATGATATTCCATCTCCACTGGTAAAAAGATGCATTATTTACCCTTAATACATTACTAGTAGTGGAAGATGCTGTGTAGGCATTTTTAGAAGTGTGATGTAGAAACATTAGCAATCAAATAAATAAATAAATAAATGAACCTTATGTTATTAAGCTTCTGCTGTTGCTGCCAGACTGGTGTCAAGCATAAACAATAATTTGTACTAACTGTGGTTGGAAGCAGAATTGCATGGATTAAAATCACAGCTAATTGCAACAGTTTTATCTCTTTACATACAGGTGTCACACTAATGGCAGACAACTCTAGACTGGATAATGAGGCTTTTCAAAGTTGAATGTATGTCATTTAAATTGGCAGATCAGCTTAACCCTCGCTTCCAAAGATATAAACATTGTATGTAGTTTCTTGTGAGTTACAGCTTGGAATCCAGTTTTACTGTACTTTGCCAATCTGTGCCATACACCACCAAGAACCACACAGAGTCCTAATAAGCACATCTACAGGAGCAGCAGGCAAGTGGGACCAGGCCTTCCCTGTGGTTCTGTGTGCAGACTGATGTGCCATGCCATAGCAGGAGCTCACCCAGGCTGTGCCATCCTGTCAGCAAGAACCAGCTGAGCTACTTGGATGGGTTTAACCTCTGAAGCCATTTTGGGGGCTGTTTCTCACACAGGTGGCTTCCCTCATGGTTCTGTTCTCCATGTAGCAGCATCCTCTTAAAAAGATTGTCAAGACTACAAGTTTTCTCAGAAAGGAGAATCAAGGCGTTTTGTGTCCTCTAGCTGGCAGAAGGTAGCATCTAGCTGGCTTAGCCATGCCCTTGCCATTACCTTATAGAAATTTCCCACAGTGCTTGTGACTCTCTCTACTTAAGCTCTCAGACATCCTCTCTATGACCAGACATGCTGGCACATCACCTGATAGCAACAGGAAGAGACATGTACGCCTGGTGGTAGTAACAGGGTTGCAGGAGTTGCACTGTCCACCCACAGCACAGAGCTGAGGACCAAAGGATGGCAGTCTGCTCCCTTTGGCACAAGACTGTTTCAAGCTTCTCCAGACATCCTTCTAGAAAGGCAGGTTATTCGAGGGGGACTACCCCCAACTGAAGTTCCTTTGCCTTTTATAAGCGGAGACAAAACAGGGCTGAGAACACAACACTAACCTGTTGCAGATGCCTCAGTGCACCCAAGAGAGGCTCATCAGCTGCTTGTGCTCATGCCTGGGGGTACCTTTGCAGTTCTTCAGTTAGACCTCAGCCTCCAGGTGTAGGCAATGCAGGGTCTTCAAATTTTGCAGCTTGGAGCACTCTTTTGCCACCTTCTGGGCCATGTTTAGGCATCACCACCAGTCCATCAGAATTCTGTATCAAAGACTTCCTTGGTGCTGTGTTCCCTGAGGAAGCAGCAGAGCTTCATTTCCAGGCTGGTAAAGTTCCATCACTCTGGTTCTCATGTAACTTCCTCAACCCTGCCTTTGTTGCCTGGGAGAAGATGAACTCTGCATTAGGAACCTGTCTGTGAAGTGGGGAGTATAGTATGTTTCTGATGCTGAAAAGTAATATGAAGGTAACCACAAGTGCTGCAAGGAAGCCAACTTGTAAAAACACAATGAGCTTAAGTAAGCTTGACCTGAATCTGATGGTTTTAATTTTGACTTACAAGGAAAATGGGCGACCTTGGTGCAGAAACTTAACAGCTGTGGCTGCTGCAGCTTACTGAAAAGAATGACAAACAAAGGTTCATGTCTGGGTATTTCCCAGTGAATGCAGCCCAGCAGTGTCAACAGCTGCTGTGCAAATTTTGTAGAAGGGAAAAATGTCAGCCATGAAAGGAGAAGGACCCCTGGTAGTTGTGGCGACTACATACCTCGCTCCCACACCATTGTGCACCAGGCAGCCCTTACAGCTGTTTGGTCCCTCCTCTCAGCTAGCAAGTGTCCCATGGAGAATCTGCCAAGGAATGATGTGGTGTAACAGAGTAAGAGGCCGGGGAGTGGAGAATTCATGTACAGCTGAAGGAAGGGTTATTCTGGGAGAAAATGAAGCAACAAGGGTGTGTCCCCCTGACTCATCCTCTGCTGATTGGGAATAGCATACTGAGACATCTTTAAAAAAGAGCAGAAGAGCAAAAGAAGGAAATATAAGAGTGGGAATTATCTGTCCCAACTTGGGGCTTTAAAGTCACGCATCTAAGTCTAAGCTAATCACTGTCTACTCCATGTGTAGTTAATGGGAAAAAATAGACACCTTCAGAGAGCAGTTCCTCTCATTTTAACAAAGGTGCTTAAAATGGATCAGATGACACATCTACTGCATTTGTCTCCACTGACTAGAAAGAGAATGTAGGATGGCAAATTCAGAATTACCTGTGTAACATATAGCTAGGTCAGTTGAATCCTTCTCTCAAAAATGTCTTTATTTTTCTTGCTTTTGTTAGGGAGAGTAACACCAAGATCAGCAGAAAATCAGACCAAGAAGAAATATTAAGCTGCAATTTGACTCTGCTTTGGGCTGATCTTTTCCTTTTCAACAGCATAGCGCACAAAAGCAGACCTGTTCTCTAAGCACTGTGTTTATAAGGCCCACAGATCTATTCTCATGTTGCATCAGCACTTACAAGGACAAATTGCCCTTTTTTTCCCTTCCCTTTGAAGAGACTTGGCAAGCTCCATGCTCTTTTGAAATGAAAGCAACAAGCTGCTGCATTATTCTAAAAAGCACTGCCCCTAAATCCTATGGACCTTCAATATACAGTTGCGAAAATATAGTCCACAGACCTTAGAAGAAATCTGATGGAATTGGGATAGGAATCGATAACCTAGAAATCGATACTTTTTTGTGCATTCCTGTCTCTTAAAAAGCTGAGTAAGCATTTACTAATGACAAGTCACATTATTGGTTGGGCAAATGTGTTCTTGGAGGATTAAAATAGTTTGCAATTTCTGCCAGGCCTGCATAGGCTGATAGTGTAACTTCATTAGTATAATATATTTCCAGGGCAAGAACAATTTGACCAAAATACACTTAAAATGTTTGGATGAAATCATCTGCCTTCCCTTAGACTGCCATCAGAAATCATATCTCAGGCCAAGCCTTTGATCTCTCATTGGCACCTGAACAATGAGGGTGGAGGCTGCTTCTGTGGCCATCCTGGCCTGGAGGGGTGCAAAAACCACGTCTTTCTCATGGCTGGAGAGGAGAGGAAGATCATATGTCTGTGCTGTGATTGGAAATCTGCAGTGAAGCACCAAGTCTGAAAACTTACTGTGTCATGCTCTGCTCATTGCTGCTATGGTTAATGTTTCTTAACTTGTAGAGTACCACTCCTGCTGCTGCTGTTTCTGGGTACACCACAGACTGGACGAGTACTAGTAATTCCTAAAAATCTGAATCAACAAAAGGCTTGCTGCAGATGGAAAAAACACTTCTTTCCAACCCAATCAAAATTAGAAGACCAAAACCTTGATACTACAAAACATATTCAAATTACTTGGCAACCCTTTAATGCCTTGGCTATCCTGGGTGAGGTCTGATCCTGGTTCGCCACACCTGGCTAGATCCCTAACCACACCTGAAGGCAGATGTCCTGTCCCAGCCTTGGCTGTCCCCATCCCAGGGGAGGAGTCTGATGCCCGGAGCTAGAGCAGTGGGAAGGGCCCTGCCTGTCCAGGATGCCCTGCAGCTCTCAGCCCTCAGTAGCAGAGGTCAGTGGCTGCTGCCAGTCCTGTCAGATTTGCACTTGCTGATAGCTATGACACAAATAACAACTTGCTAAAATGCAGCAGTGATTTACTTTAAGCACTTGAGCACCTGCTGTTGCTTGTTAAGAGATTATCATGCCCCAGATTGTTACTGGCAGTCCAAGGTTTACAGTTTAGCACATGGCACATGTGTATGAGTTACCTCACAGTAGTGGGTTCATGCACTTTCTGTGTCCTTCACCTGACCCCCTTGGCCTTTGTATTAAGATCTGACATGTAAGTTGAAGCCATACATTTTGGAGATGGGATGATGAAGAGAAACACGTATGCTTTTAACATTGGATATCATCATTTGACAGTATCTCATGATTCAGAACAGCAGAACATTCTCAGTTGTTGTCATATTTCATCATTATGTGGCCATCATTGCAATTAGCATTTACTGAAAAGGCTAAGAAGAATACAGAGGTGGAAGAGATGTGAAATGATGCTAAAACCTCTGCAGAGATCTGGCTTTTCACACTGTCCCCATGGACTAGCATTCTTTGAGAGAATCATAGCAGTTTTCCTGGCAGGTACTCTGAAAAGCTTGGCCAAAATACATCTTAGTAGTCTCCCTGGCCTGTTCAATTGTTTTAATTGGTTGTTCTTCTGTTCTCTGGCATCTGCAGCACATACTTTCTCACCCTAGCATTTCACAGTACTGCAAACTAATTCCTTCATCTCGTTCTATTAAAGCTGGTCACCGGCAAGCCTGAGCCATGCAATTCAAGTAATATTTTCCGGCCTGGTAATTTCCCAGCACCATCTGTTTCCTAATGCCAGCACCCGCTGCAGTGGTGCCTGCTCTTCTTTTTTGAACTGTCTGCCCTATTTCCTGTCACCATCAAAACTTGTAACTGGAAATTACTTGAATTTTGCTGCTTACTACAGCTTTACTGGCTATTTGTCTGGTCTCCAGAAACCGTCATTTAGGAGCAGTGCCTGTGGCATTTCCAAGGAGGAAAGAAGGAACGGTCTGTGCCCAAAGATACAGAAAACGGTAAAAAAAAGAGCATGCAACAGGGGACAACAGCACGCTGCTGCTTTCCCAGCCAAAGTTTTCATGATATGCAAAAAAACCTCCCAACAACAACCCACTGAAAAAACCCAACCCAACACAATCCCTCCTAAAATTGAGACTGGTCCCTACAAGCTTTCACTTGAGTTATTTTGAGGGAAAGTTCATAATTTCTATAAAAATATTGTATATCAAACTTCACATAAACTTCCATTTAAAACAAGCCTTGGTAGAAAGCAGGGGGAGAGAGAAAGATTACCCTATAAAAGCCTTTGAACAGTTTACTTAATAGATACCTTTGAAGGATGATTTTACATCTAAAGTTGTGTTCAAAGGCAAGAAAGATACTTCTGCTACAAAAGAAAAGAGGCTTGCTGAGGGCATAATTGATTTACTTGCAAAGATAAAGCTTAACAAGTTTAATGGACTGGTTGTATTCTCATATAAAGAAAAAAGAGAGAGATGTTCTAAAGTAAAGCTTCATGATTTTGGCATTCCTTTTGAGCTGTGGAGTGTAAACATAGCTGAGGTACTTGCCCAATATATCTGTCCAAAGACTGTCTAACAGTATCTGGTGAATTCCTGGACTCTTAAAAAGAGGGTGCAACAGAAGATAATACAGAATGTGTTGTTAAAGTTTATGTTAAGAGCCAGATTTTCAGAGGAGTTTACAAAGTAGACTCAAAGATGGACCAAATTATATAGGTCTTGAAGGTAAGGTCCCAGAAAGGGAACCTGCCACTGATGCTCTCTGCAGTTACACAGGAAAACTTTGAAATCAAAGGATGAGATTTGCAGTACTCAGTTGCTGAGTGAGGGTAAACCTAAGCCAGCCATCAGGATGATGAGCAGGAGCGGTGAAGAGCTCCAGTCTGCACTGCTTTATCTTACTAAACCAAGTACGGAAGCTATGTCTGGGGAGAGCTTCTGTTTCAGTTTGTCACTTCATGATAAAATGCAGCTTATCCAGAAAATTCTATTCTGTACTTCATTTCAGATCCCTCAAATGTGTTTGGAACAGGTCAGCCAGTTAATGGTTTCTTGTTGATAGTTTTCTATAGTGCAGAAATGAATGCGTCACTGATATTATTGCATGTACATCACAACAGTCATGTTTTCCAGTCATCCAGAATTAGTTGGTGTTTGACAAACAGAAATGCTCTGCTGTAACAGTTAAATAAAATAGTAGAGGTTTAGGTTTTATTAAGTGCCACTTTATGTTATGAAATGTGCAAGAAGAGGTACAGTTCACAGTACAAAAATTGTATGTATAGAAGACTGGGAGTAATTGTAATGAAGTGAAAGGAAAAGGTTTCCTTAATAAGGAATGCTGAAGAGTTTTTCTGCAACCTTTTCACCCTCTTCCTGGCAAATCAACGGTTCCAATGCATGCATCTTTGGAAGTGATGTGCTTACTATTAGTTTTTTCTCTTTGTTGTTGCATAAGAAGTATTGCTTTAAATATAACAAGTCAGTTTCCCTCTTCTGTTTTTTTACTCACCTTAAGCACAACTGATATTATTGAACCTGAACTTGAGATTGTGACAATTTTAACAAAGCAATGATATCAAAAGTTTTGTCTATGAACTGATTATGCAGCCTCTCAGGAAGGATAAGTTTAGGCTTTTTCAGTGTTTGAGGAATACCAGATTTTCTCTCCAGGTAGGACACCTACTCAAATAAGCCTTTTATTTTTGTACACATCTTGTCCTGCGGTTTTAAGCCAAGATGGTGGTGAAAACATTAAAGGTATAATATCATAGTTGCATGCTAAGATTACTTTGAGACACCTAGGGTTACTGTGATTCCACCTACCTTCCACCTGGGTAGTGGAATCACAAACCTGAGAAATGCAGACAGTTTTTGAGAACAGCTGCTTGAGTTTTCTGGTGAAAAAAGTAAGAAATGAAAGTCAGCCTACAGGACATGTGCCATGACTAGGATTGCAGCTTCGCTGCAATGAGGACACTATTTGCTATAGAAAAAAAATAGAAGCACACTACCAAATGTTGATGCTTATTGTTCTAAAATAAGTATCTTACTTTCAATTTAAAAATGTGGAAACAAATCTGTGGGAAATACTTCGTACCAAAGGTTTTGAATGACTTTTACTGACACTATGAGTCTCAGCTTTGTCTTTGAATTTTCATGTAGAAGGCACCATTTCAGCTGCTGAAAGCAGTTTTCAGCATGGAGGAACCCAAATATTACTTTCTGGAAGTACTTATCACCATCACTGTTATCAGTGTTCCCAGTGCAATAGTGCTATGTGAAGGTGCAGCATGCCTTGAAAGAGATTTGCACTGTATGAAAAAGCTAGGACTAATGTATGACAAACTACAAACCTGCAATACCTGTAATCTTTTTCTCAGGTGACAATTATCTAACTGAGAGAGGAATTTCTTGGGTTTGTAGTAGTAGGATTTTCTTTCTTTTTGAGATTGGTATTGTAGCTCTAACTACCAGGTACCTTCTTTGGGATGGTGGGTGGAAATTGCACGCAAGCCATACAGCTCGGTGGACAACATCCTATTCATCTGAGCTGAGCTCTTGGGAAAATGTTTCTGAAAGGAGAAGCAGTTAAGACAAGAATAGAAGACTACTTTTAAATTTGCTTTCTGAAGTCTATTAAGTAACCAAATTAGCTCCTTTGATAAAGGGAAAAGCTCAGTAAACCTCTGTAGAGCAGGGTCAGCATGTGTAATACTGAACACAGCAAAGGAAGCTCTGCATGCCTGGGTGGAAAGTTCCCAGTAAAGGCTATGCCCCATTTACTTCAGGATAAAGCACGTAACTGAGTGAATATTGAACAGTCCTTGCTTTGGCATACCATACCTCCTGAGATCATCCTGCAGGTCATGATCTAGCCTAGATGTCTTTAATTCAAATGTGAGACAGCTTGTTGTGCTGGCAAGGCTCTGCAGAGCTGTGGAGGTACTTACCTTTAAGGCCTCATTTTACTTAAGTTATGTTATAATTAGGACACTCGGCTGGGCTGTAGGAGATGATGATGATATGGTGACTCAATTTCTCACTTGCCTGTGGGATAACAACTGTTTCCTGTGGGTGTTGTAAGCACTACAATTCTGTCATGTTCTAGAGGTGTCTCCATCTCAACATGACAGGCTTCATTGGTAGGATCCAGCAAATGAGCCCATGCCTTCTAACTATGAGAGGTGAAACAAGAAAACTGAGTGGTGGAAATTATGCATGCTCACATTTTTTGTACACCAATCAGTGGCATTACTTGAGTTTATTGGCTGGCCACCCAGCAAGATGTAATACCCAGATTTCTGCAGTGACTAGTCTCCTGCAGGCTGTTCAGGCCTCAGACTGCTTCTGCAGCACAGCAGAGCCCTGACCCTCTTTCTTTGCGACAGCCAGTTCTACCAGTCTAGACTCAGTGAGTAAGGGAAATTGTGGCAAGTTAATTAGTATTTTTTGTCCTCTCTTCCTGAAGGCTAAACCTTTTCTCTGTAGGCAGAAAGACTCTCCAATGAGTAAAATAGACCAGTCCACCTTCGCACGCAAAAGAACAGCCTCAAGTGAAAATCCATACTCTCTTCTGCAGCATGCTGTGGACATAATTTTGAATCAAAACCTTCAAAATCTGTCATGTTCTTCTTCTGAAATTGATGAAGGAAAAGGACCTTTTGTCTTCCTTTTTTTACTGGCATGAGAACTGGACAAAATCTGCTATTTTGTCCTAGCTAATATTGGTATAGAAGATCTATTAGGACTGAATCATTGCCAAACAGCTTTGTGTTAGAGAGATGAGCCTGAATGAAACTGTTTACTGTACTGGGAATATTTTCAGTTTCATCCATATGGCTGATTCCCCTGCTTGGCCTTTTTCCTAACTTTTCAAGTAAAAGGTTGGGATATTTGGTTCAAATTTCATCCAGGTAGATGCTACGATGGAAGCCTCTTCTTATTGCCCAGTGTGAAATGAAGGCAAAAAATTAAATAGAAATAAAATAAAAATAAAATTATAGTTGCATGTTGAAACTGACCGGGAGCAAAGAGGAAGTGGTGACAGTAATATGTAAAGTGACTCCACTTTGTAAGTGGTTCTTCGCTTGAAGAATTTTGAAAGTAGGAGTTTATGCCTTATAGCTCAGCTATAGCTGATTTCAGTTGAAATTTTGCAGGCTCCTCAATCTGAGTGCAGAGATCCACCCACAAGAAACAGCTTGCAGACTCAGACCTTTAGCTGGAAGAGCTGGCTGACTTATGTCAATCAACTTGCCACAATATACTCTCCCTACTTTCTTCTTAAAATAGCAGTAGCTAGTTGAAAATCTATTTTCATGGGGGTGGGGAGGTGATAGGAATAATAAAACGAATTCATAAGCCCCACTGTGCATCATGAAATACAGCTCTTGATTCTTATGTGTATTAGCCATTCACATGGAGTATCTGGCTGCAGTGTTTACAGTAAATGCCGTTCAAATGGATTTTGACATTTAAAGGTCAAGTAGCACCAATATTCACTGAGAAAGCATGATTAAAAAAAAAAAGAGAGACATGGAAAAGTGATCCTCAGAAAAGAGAAATGGAGAGAATGATAGCCTGATAGCTTGCTATTTTATTTGCAAGTTGTTTTGAAGATCAGTAGGGGAACTTTTTTTATGCCATTCACTATGAAATATAGTTCTAAAAGTGGCATATAAAGATAAGTCTTTTGCTGAAAAATGGCTACAGCACCTATCTGCTAGGGATCAAATGATAGCCAAGGCACTTTGAAAAGCTGAGGAAACAAAAAAAATATGACACAGCTTGGCTTTTGCTGCCTCCTGCTTCCTTCTTCAAAGACCTGGGAGTGAACTAACCTTGCCTATGGTCCATGCTTTCCTCCATCTCCTTAATTCTCTTTTTTCTTTGATTTTTTTTTTTTTAATCAGACAAAAAATCAGTAGTTTTAGGAGAACGTGGCTACTAAGGAAGGAGACCCAACTGAGTTGTTAAGGGCCTCTTATTCAGCTTAAAACTCACTGAGTTGAGGGTGAGGGGACTGGATATGCTCACAGCACTGTCATTTGCACAAGGTAAGGGAAATGAAACATCTTTTTCTAAGCTCCTGTTGTTATAGCACTTTTATAATAGCCATATTCAGAGCAAAAGCCTTCAGTAAGAAATGTAAACATTTTTCTAAATTTGGTCTGTTGCATAAGCACTGAAAGGTGAAACCAATGTTTCCCTCATTGCAGAACAAAAATAGGTGAGAAGTACAAAGAGGAGATTAAACTTTAAACTTTTCTTGAAGCCCCGTTGTGATTAACACAGAAGTGTGATTTCTCAGCTTCACTCTCTACATGTTTTTATGTCCGTAAGACACTATTTGATGGCTAGTTTTCCACACCATCCAGCTCACCTGAGAATCTGCCTTTGAAATGATGTTTAATCTTTTTTTTTTTAAAGGCTGACATTTCTCTAGATGAGAAGAAAGACTACATGACTGTTATGGTAGCACACACTTTTCCCCCCAGCTTTTGGAAGGATGAAAAGAGAGGCCTGTTTTCTTTCTAGGCATTTTCATAGAATCATAGAATGTTTTGGGTTGGAAAGGACCCTAAAGATTTCCTAGTTCCAGCCCCCTGCCACAGGTTGCACTAGGCCAGGTTGCTCAAAGACTCATCCAACCTGGTCTTGAACACTTCCAGGAATGAGGCAGTAATGAAAACAGTAAAAAACACTACAGATAAATGTTTCGGTGTTAGCGTCTGCTTCTGTGTGTTAGTGTCTGCTTCTTCTGGTGTTTCAGTGTAATGTCTTCTTCCTCTTCTGTCCTCTAGACATAGAAGAGGAAGCAATATATTTAAGTTGATTTAACTTGAACAATTTGCATCATGTTGAGTAAGGGAAAAAGCAGTAAAATACATGTAAGCAAAGTAAAAGAAGAGAAAGCAGCAATTCTTCTAGAGGGTCAATGTGTACTTTTTAAACAGTGAACTCACTTTCTGATGCATCTCCTGAATTTTATAACTTATGCCTGTATGAATTAAAGAAAATATTACCAATAACTAGTTGATCCAAATGTTGTAATGTACAACTTCTATGAACGTTAGTTTTCAAGGAACATAACAATTTTGTCTATGAGTTCTTCCACTGTGGTACAACACCAGAGCATGTAAAGTGAAATGGGATTGCGTTCCTTGGGAATAGTGTGATTTTCTTTCTTTGTACCAGAAGAAAAGACAGTAAGTAATACTGTTAATGCATTAAGCAACTACTGCAACACAGCTTGCTTTCAAGGGCAATATACATAATTCTATTTACTTTAGCTAGAAAACAAATTATTACCCGAAACCTGTTTGATCTCCTGCAGTAAAGGGGGAAAAAAATGTTATATTAATTCTTTAGGCACTGTCAGGTTATACAGGATATATATCCAAGATAGGATTTCTCAGGCACTCTGAACTCCTAGGATGCTTTACAGCATTGTACACCCTGCCTAAAAATACTTCCCTGTGCTTAATTATATTTTTTCTCCATATTTACACTGCAAAAACACTTCAAAGCAATGAAAGGACTTACAAGAGGCATCTAATGCCAGCACATCCATCACCACTAGCCTGTGTCATAGCATAGAAGTATTCCTGACAGATGTGGGTCCTGCAGGACCTCTATCTCAGTCATTCACCTTCACTGCTGAGTGTCAATACACCAGGTGTATGTAACATGCACAAGAGGATCTTGGCAAGTATATAATCCGTCCCCTCTCAAGAGGAATTTTTCTTACTCTTATAATAGCCTGGATCATTGGTCTTCTGAGTGCAGTTTGTGTGGCTATGCATGTCATTGTAAAGGCATCAAATACATGTAGATCTATCAGAGATGCTCTGTGATACCAAGTCCCTTGGCACCCTGTTATGAGTTACCTGGAGGTCCTCCCACAAGCACCTCTGACAGTTGTGTATTTGTGTGCACAGTGCTTTGCTCTCAAGAAACCGGAGCCAGACTTCTGTCTGGGGATTATCTGTCACCTTCTCCAACAACCCAGAACACATGCTCAAATACAGCGCTTGAAAATTTAGTAGAAACAACCATGCAAAAGCCACTGAAGATATTTTTCACTCACCTCAGCTGCCAAAGAAGCTACCTGCCAATAAGACTGGCAGTGTGAGACTGCAGCTAATCTCTTGCAATGCCCTAGTCAATGAAATGTTGATAGTTTGCAGCACTCCTTCATGAGACTCAAACCAGATTTGACTGATGTGGCCTTTTGCTTTCCATTCACAAACAAGCAGGAATAATCAAATTTAAAGACACTTTGAGCACTGCTCTGGGTTTTCAGTAGTCTTGAGGCTCTTGCTGAGGACCTTGGCAGGGCTGGTTTATATGCAGTGGATGGCTGTCTTTTTTGCTTGTACAGATGCCTGTCTTCACTTCACTGTCAGCTCAGCCGGCCAGCCTGCAGCCAAGCCTTGCAGGAATACAGAAAGAGGAGTGAAGCAGCTTGAGTTAAAAAGGCCGTAAGTTACTCTTTCCTTTGGTGGTGGGTGTTGCTCTGGTCCTGTTCTTCATGCTAGAATCCCATTGTCTTCAGTGACTGTCCTAACTGCAGCCCTCACCCCTTCTTTTCATGGGCAGCTTTTAAAGCATGCAGAAGTACAGAGCAGAATCTTCTCATTTCTCTGTATTTGTAAGTTGAGCTTTACTAAGAGAGTTTTTCATGCTGCTTTGACTGCAGCACGACACAGTTGTCAGGGACAGGCCAAAGTCTGAGTGGTTAGGATTTTGGGGTTTTGAGGTCATAAGCAGAGAAGCACCATAATCATCACTGCTCCTGAGGGGGATCAATAGATCAGAATATGGATACATTCATTCAGAGTATGGAGGGAACACTACTTCACACTGATGCAAAGTCGGCTCATCACTCAAAGGCGGGTATGCACAAGAACAGCAGGCAGGTTCTGGATCAGCTACATTAGTATGCTGTCAGAATTCCAGCTGTCAGGCCATAGTGACCTGTGCTATGAACACTGAACAAGGAATGCAACTCTTTTGTTATGCTATAGACTTTTCTTGAATAAATCCTGTTACATGAAATTGTACCAAATATTGCTTTGGTGAACTCCAGAAATCTCAGAAAGAGCCAGAAAATCTTGGTTTGTAGTGTTTTGTTGAGGGGTTTTTTTTGGTTTTTGCTTTTTAATCTTCCTCATGTTCAGGAAATTATCAGCCTATAAGAGACATGATCGCTCCTCAAGCTGGGAGAATAGTCTTAAAATTCCCTCTCAAGACAAGAAAGAGAGAAAATTGCTTCTAGATACTGATTCAGTTTTTGAGGCAAGTGCATTTTCACTGAAATCTCCCTCTCACCTTTGAGAAAACTCAGTTTAGTGCCTAAAATTAATGGTCATAAATCTGCAAAGATGTGTGGAATTAAAGGGTATATGGAAGGCAAAAGACACAAGAAAGGTAAAGGCTGTGTAGCTACCTGGCACGGAAGGACATCTGTTCTGTGGGGATATCTGGTTAATTGTTATTCAGCATAAAAAATGAGGGTGAGAGACATGAGAAGTTATAAACCACATCCAGATACACAACAGGAGATAACAGAGGCAATCCTGAGGACCACAGTGCCCAGATCACTGGTGGATGTGCCACTGAAGGAGCCACTCAGGGCACTGAGGAGGTTCAACAAGGACTTTGTAACTGAAAAGAAGGGGTGGGGAACAGGTTAACCATGGTTTTTGTGGGAAAGAGCAGACTTATTTTTGGATATCTGAGGGGTCTTGTGGAATTGTGTAAAACTTCTTGTGGGATGCTTGAAGGGAACTATGGAAAAGTGTGAAACTTATTAGGGGATGTTTAAGGTAAGGGACAATGTTGAGGAAAGGAAGGACCAAGGTGGATGCGAAAGGAACAAGTATGGGCAAATAGAGAGGAGAGGGGAATAATAGGGGCCAGCTATGTGTAAATAAGTTGTTGGTCATATCCTTGTCTGGACAAGCCCAGCAGCTGATGTCTGCAGTCTGTTCTGTCCCGTCATTTTACTAAACATTATTCGTACATATTTTCCTGGCTGAGTGTGCTCTCTATTCTGTTTTTGTATGTTTGTGTGTGTGAGACACCAGTGACCTACAAGCCAGAACAAGGCGAGAGGTCCGGGAGCCAGCTACTAGAAAGACCAATGTGCTGGGGATCAAGCGCAAGGAACCTGGGGATCTGAGACCTGGCTATGGGAGAGACCATGGGTTCGGATCTGCATTTGTGTGAGTCTGGCAAACTTTGAACCTGGGCCTGATTAGCTGGTGAGTAAGAATGGGATCAGAGTATTTGTATTGTTCATGTGTATGTGAGAGCTGTGTCTGCAGTGTGTGTGCTCAGCTCAGCTGCTGGCTGTCCCAGAGGTCAGGGTCTATCATAGCCTGGCTGTGCAGGACAAGGACTGTGATTCCTCAGTCTTGAAGCCGTCAGATTCAGCTTCCATCAGGCAATTACAACTCAGATGTCTACAAACAAGCAAGCTACAGGAATGGACTCATACAATACAAGGTTTCTTGGGAGAAGGTAGGATGATGTTCTGCACAGGTTAGATCATCTCCACCAGAGCTCATGACATGAAGTGGTAAGAAAAAGAAAGAATTACAGCCATATTTTCTAGTGTAGTGTATATTTTGCTCTGAATTACTTAAAAGGAAATCAGTGAAAGTGAAATAATAAACAAAAGGTAACAAAAACACAGTCTCTGTCCTGAGGCCTGATCTAGGCACAAAAATGTAAGCATTACTAAGAGATTACAAGATCACTTAAATTTTGCTACTTCTGGTGCCGCCAGCAGTTCTTGTCATTTGAAAATGCTGCAGCAGTGTCTCCAAGAACCTTCCTTCTCCCTTTGTTCTCCTCAGGGAATGCCTCTTCTCACTAACCCTTAAAGGATCTTATACCTTTACTCAGCTACAGTTTGTAAGCACTGTAGAACAGTCTGAAATATGTATATATAGAGAGAGTTTATGAGGGTAAAGCAAATTTTGCAGTTTGCTAAATTAAATTCTTAAACATCTTATTAGCGTGTTATGTTAAATACTTTGCTATCTGGGCAGGATAAAATATTATGGTTTTATTTTACCCAGTTTATATATGGCATTACCAACCTAAACATAAGCTGAAAGCCAGATTTAAAAATGTATTGAATTTTCATTAAAGCAATCCAACTATGTGCTTAAGTTAATCTTAAGTGTAAATTACTATTCAGGTTAACCTTTATTTTCAGTTGAGGTTTATTTAAGTTAAGGAGCTCAGGACTTTTCTCTTGACACATTTTAATGAGTGAGAATTAAGTATATGGGTTTCCATCTCCTCAATTACCCTTGCCATCAGGAGGAGAAACTGTGCTGCAAGTAATAATAGCAATAAAAAGATACTTTCCATTTATTTATTTATTTTTTAATTTCAGGCAGAATACTCATTTTCCAGAGCAGTAAAATTCATGCTGATAAGAAGATTAAAGGCTGTTTAGACTACCATCATTTGTGGTCCATGGAGAACTTGAAAGCAATATATTCTGCTGGTGATACCTGCATAAGTGGGATAACAATGCTAGTAAAATTTTACTGAAATGGTTGTAGCTACTCATGCCTACAGGCAGTAAATCAAGCATAAGTTATCACAGGAGAAAAGGCATCAGGCTTATAAGTAAGGATGTCTGCTTTCAGTATGAAAATGCTTGAAGATCTAAGCTTGAAGTTTCAAAAAATAATTGAGAAGATTTGTTCAGCCCTACATTTCCTCCTAAAATGAAATAACTTTATACAATTGACTTGTCAAAGCAAAATGCTGCATTTGAAGCTAAACTAAGAAATGTATCTGAATTACTGACTTTCTACTAGTTCATAATACTTATCTCATGGAGAGCACCAAGCATTATTTATTAGACTCACTGCTTTCATTCAGACACTACTCAGTGGTCAATAGAGTGCAGTCCTGCAAGTTTACAATGCTTCCAAGAACCAGCTGAAGGAAACTATCTTGTCATTGCTTTTCGTTTCTTATGTTTTAATCTATGAAATATTCAGTTCATTTAGGATTGAATATAATTTGACTTAGGGATTTATAAGAAACTCAAAGAAGTTAACGAAGTTCATAAAAAGCAAATGCAAACTTGAACCTCTAGAACAGAAAAACCACAGGCCCCAACAGCTGGGAACTGGCAGCTGGAAGAAGCTTTGCAGAGAAGGAATAAGGGGCTCTGGTAAACAGCAAGAGGACCAAGAGCCAGCAGGGCACATCTGTGACAAAGATAGGCAGCAGCCTCCTGGGCTGCATCAGTCTGCATGTTCATGGAAGTGATTCTCATGAATTTGACACTTCTGAGAAAGCGCATAGAGTACTGAGTCCAATTTTGGGCTCCCCAGTACAAGAACATGGACATACTGGGCTCAGATTAAAAAGGAATCCTGTAGGATGGAATTAATCTCACTTTCACTATCCTGAAAGTCACTGTGGAATTCAAGTTCCCACCATGGTTTTGTACAAAGCTTACCTTGTTCTTTTTAAAGAAGGTCTTCTAGCTGTTTGGGTTTGAGATTTTTGAAGGAAAGCTACTGGTCTACCCGGTTTCATTTATCTTGAAGAACTAATCCTCCTAGAAATGACATTTGTTGTCGTTGTGGCAGCTTATACCAAAGTTCAGAATTTCTTGCCTTTGTCAGTGTTTTGGGCAATTCATTGCACACTGGCAAGCTATTTACTATTACAGTCTTCCTTCAGTTCTAACAGCTGTTTTCCTGTTTCTTCAATCTTCAAGTTCTGGACTTAGCTTTTCAGTTTCTCTAAATTGGGATAGTACCATTTGATTACAAAGACATGATTACAGAGAAGGCGGACTATCCAGGCTTTTTTCCTCCCTCTTCTTTTCACTGCTGAAGACTTTCACACACCAGTTACGTGTGTGAAGGCTCTGACATTTCCATGAGCTAATCAGAATATGCATAAGAAGACTCAGAGGATTTTCTTTCCTTTACAAATATTTAAGTGACAGAGTCACATTGGGCTGTTTTATTCTAGGAAACAGAAAAGAGTACCTGAAAAAGTAGTGGATTTCTCATACTCTGAAATTGTATTATGTTTGTTTTCTGTTTAAAAATAATCAGGAGGAATTCTTACTGTTGTAGGGTGAAGTCAGTCGTTAATTATTTACATTTTCTCCTTTATTCATCTGTTCTTTGCACATAATGAAAAATTTCTTCCCATTCAACAAGAAGTCCGCATTCCAGCTGAGTTTGAGTCTCCTAGAGGGAACGGGTTTTTCTGTTATTGTTGGTTTTTAGTCATCCCCTGCTGATATCCTGTCATCCAGATAGGGGAGAATGAACTTGCAAAAGGCTTTCAGCAGTGGAGAAGTTGCTGAAGCTTTGCTGTAAAATAATGCATACAATATACTGGAAAATACTGAGCTCACAGTGCTGGAATATAAAATCATAGTAACAGACCACTAATCAGTTTCACACAGTAAGTCCAATATTGATTTGAAACAATTTTCTGTAGTTCTTGTTCACAGCCTAAGTGGGAAGTGGATGTAATAAAGAGGCTAACACAATTAATTTGAAAAAGTGTATAGGGTGAAGCAAATAATCACACCAAAGTTTAAAATGACCATTAAATATCTGGTCAAATTTCATCTTCCTGTGGTGAAAACCTTACCTGCTTTGCCTGAGAATATTGACATGCCTAAGAGAGAGCAGTCAGGTATCTAAAATGACTTAGTATCCAAATGAAGACTTTTTGGAAAAAATAGATTTGTTAATTAGTGGAACTCACTAGACTGCCTGTGGATTGTCAGTGCTGTTGTGAGCAATTGGCAGTTTCATGCACAGGTAGAAACAGATTATTCTAAAGTCACCAAAATGGAATCTGAAAGTATTTTACAAGTATGTACAGTGTTTTCACTACTGAATCCTGTGGAAATCATCGTGTAAGTCAGAAGAGCACAGAAGACAATCTGGATTCTTGTTGGAATGTAGGATGGAAGGCTAATCTGCATTTTAAAGTCAGTTTAATTAAATTCATGAGCACAGTTGAATGGACACAGTTTGTTGTTTTTTTTCATATATATATATAAACAAGGCAGTATGGCAGCACCAGTCAGAAAAGCAATTTGGAGTTGCACACATACAGCATGCTTGCACAACTCTCATGCTTCAGGGAAAGAGGACCAAATACCATGGAGTAAATCTATTCCTTGAGACATTTTGATGGGGTTTTTCTGAATCTTTTTTTTCTGCAATATTGTAGAACACAGTTTGAGATATTAAGATTAATTTTCGTGTCTCCTACACAAAGTCCCTATCAGAAAACAGCATTAGCAGGATGTTCGCAAAGAGCAGCTTCCAAATAGGCTGCCAATCTGAAACAGCAGGAAGGCCATATTATCTGTTATCTTATGTATTATTATGAGCCATTTCATTAAAATGAAAAGTTGGTTGCCCAGTTTATTCTGTATTCCCATCTTTCTGTTTTCTTCCTGCTTTGCAAAGCTTCTTACATAGTTCTCATCCTTTCTTAAAGACTTTCGTGAAGAAAACTGTGTACACACTCCCTGTTGTGCTGAAAAAATTACCAAAAAAATAAGATGCTTGCGGTTTAAGGCCAATTCAGACAATTGACCTATTACACTAAATATTGATTTTAAATTGTTGTACACAACCAAAACATTTGGAATGAACAAATGATATCCAAATATTAATTAGTTATCAAACTATTTTTCTGCCCTGCTACACTGTAAACCTGAAAGTGTAAGTTATAGAGCCAAATATGTTGAGAGTGTTAGACAAAAGCAATGGGCCAGATTCAGACTGACAAAACTCAGCCAGATTGTTGTGCATGACTCAGTAAGGTTTTACTGTCTAATACTTGAAATACATAATTTAATAATGATACTCTATTCATTGTTTTACAGATCTTCCTTTGCAAAGGTGAAATTGATCTTTTCTCTGTGGGGACCACATTACCATAGATCTGAGTTACTGGGAAACAAAGCTAAGCTTTTGTTGAAGAAAACTATAATGGAGGAATGCATGTTAATGATTAAGAAATGCAAGGTTTCTGCTAATCTAAATTACAGCCTATCTGTTATCCAAACCCGATGTCATTTACATGAGAAGCTGTATCGTGAGCTACCTAATTTAATCCACTTTTTTGCAATTCTGGATTTACCTGTAATAGATATTTTGCTGGAGTTACGCCTGGTCACAAGGCTGGAGGCTGAATAGTATCGTATACTGTGTCCTTATTACCCTATTTTGTTCACAATGTATTCTTGACTTTGGGACTGCAAATGTTTTGATTAACCCAGTTAAGTTAACCCCTGCCGACTGAATAACCCTGTTAAGAAACCTTTATCTCTTTTCCGGGGGGCTATAGTGAAGGTCTAGCACGAACAAGCAACTCTTCAAAGTAGTTTTTAAGTTATTCAGGCACAGTTTCATTTATCTGAGATTTAATCTATGCAAACAACAATTTTCAAACAGTTCATAATTGAATGGAGGTTCACAAGGTGTTACATAATATGTACTCATTCTTGCCTTAAAGCCAGTTTCTCTCAATGTTATTTTCTATAAATATTGCTTGACCTAATGGAACGTCTAGAGCTCTACTAGAACAAATCAATTGCCTCTTGAAAGTTTTTCCAGTATCTAGCATACTAAAACCATTAGGTTTAGTTGATAAAATAGATAATTTTCTGTACAGCTCTTCTTTCTGAAGATTTTTGGAGAAACTATAGCAGAACTTCCCTTTATAAAACAAATTATTTTATTCTCCCAAGGGGCCCTGTTATGCTAACAAAAGTAATTTTGATAAGAGCTTCTATTAGGAAACAGATTTTCACTAACTTTGAAATATGTGAATTAAATTTGCTCTGTAAGGACTTAATTCACAAAAATTTTACACAATTGGTAAAATATGCATGATTGGGACCAATTTTAACAAGATTGTAGTTCCATTATGCCAAGAAACATAAATGTTTAAATGCTCCTGAGCCTGAAGAATACTTTTTTCGTTGATTTTTTTTTATCTCTTTTTACATGACTGTGAAATACATTATTAAAGAATCAAGAACACAGTTGTGTTTCTGCATCTGCTGTATGCAGTTAAAAGCATCTTGATACCTTTTTTCTGTAATCTGCCCCATCTTTGTGAGTTCCTTGACCATGCTGCTTGTGTTCTCACAATTCACAATGAGTTTTTAGTCAATTTTATACTGTCACTTAGTATGTGGAGGATATAATTATAAAATGTCCATCATATTTGAAAAATCATGGCAGTCAGGTGAAGTTCCCCACAACCGGAAAAAGGGAAATATAACCCCCATTTTCAAGAAGGGGAAAATGGATGATCCAGGGAACTACAGACCAGTCAGTCTC